>JBBPOE010000152.1:0-48085 GCA_038091295.1 Tylopilus felleus | reverse complement strand
GGCTTGCGTGGCGGAGAGTGGGTAATGACGACTCAGAAAACCCGGCTAGGTTATATACCCGCCGAGATATATGCTTGAGACCAACGCCGAACGCATACAGTTGCCATTCAAAGTCGGCGTATTTCGCTCATAACGTGATGAGGCCGGTCGATTTCTGCTTTGCAGCACTTTAAGCAGGTATTGCCTCGACATGTGTGGAGCGCCAATTTCAAGTTAGAAAGTCTATGGTACCACTGGCAGTCGGTGTTGAGGCCTGAGGACCATATGGTACAGACTCGCGTGCATATATCAAGTGCGTGCGTGCCTCGTCTGCAAGGAAACTCTATGTAAGAGTAATTAACTGAAAATAAATATAAAGTAGGGAAGTCGCGGCAAGACTAGCATTCATAGACGATCGCAAAACGTAGCAAGCGTACCGTATAGAGATAGTTGGCGCCGCTGCCTTATAGGCACATATGAGATCGAACTCCTGGTGGCATTCAGGCTCCTTTGGACTCGTGCGCGCCGCAGAACCCCACAATCCCATGTCGTCCTGCCCACAGCGCATAGGGGTACGACAACATAAAGTGTGTTGCAAATGCTTTATCCAAGATGTTTCGTTAGTCCAGGTTGTCAAGCGATGCTCACATAGGCTGCTACGCGATGTCTAGCCTAGGTTTCTAGCCTCGGTGCTAGGAGGTCCAACTGGAAAGATGTTTATCAGTTAGGCTGACATGTGGCACATTGCAGGGATCTAAGATGAACTGAAAAGGTGCAGGTGGGTTGATGGAACAGGACGATACTTATCCGAGTCGTGTCCACTGTGCCGACTGACTCAGCAAATGATGATTGGGTAGCCAAGATGACTTGCACAGCCTCCAGGACTATCATAAAGGGACGCGTCTGCCCCCTTTTCACAAACTAGCACTATGGTGCAGACGAGATCTGCTGCAAAAAGACTCACGGCAACGAAAATAGAGCCAGGGAAGGTCACGGAAGACACATCCGTCGAACATCCTCGGAAAAGCCATGCCCCGCCCCCGGGCAAGAAACCTCGACGGGAAGGTGGTACACCCGTTCCAAAGAAGCGGCGTCCAGGAAAGCCAGGCGAGATATGTCAACTGAACCTCGACGTACTGTTCCTCGTATATGAAGACATTTTTTTCAACCGTTTTTCCTGACAGACCCTATGAAATAGATCGCCACATGCATCCACCCTATCGACCTCCTCAACCTGGCACGCACGTGCATATCTCTTCGACAGCTTTTGATGGACAAATCCTCGGAGTTCGTATGGAAGGAAGCTCGCCGCCAAGTCACGGGCCTCCCTAACTGCCCAGTCGACCTGACCGAACCGGAATACGCAAATCTCGTGTTCTATGCTCGTTGCTATGTACGTAGGGTCTCTATTGATACTTTTAATCGTTCTGAGATGTAACATAGGGCTGTGGAAAATACGCCAAGACAGTTCTGTGGGAAATGCGATGCAGGTATTGTCTGGATTGCAGAGTCGGACGGTAGGATTCCATGGATACTTCGTTGCAGGCTTGGAGTTCACATGCAACTTAGGCTTTGCTCTCTGTCCTCGTGTCACGAGATCATTCGGAAGAATTACGTCCTGGCGAAGGAAAACATCACAATAGAAGGTGGTATGTTGCTTGGTTTTTTGAAGCATCACGCTGCTGGACTGCGTTTCAGAAACAGCAGTTTGGGTTGACAGAGAGCAGATGGAGTCGTTTATGCAGGAGTATAAGCATTCTTCTGATGAGAAGCAATTCCTGGGAGACAAAGCAAAACGATATGCCACTATATACAATGTTTGTTCTAATTTTCTTAACGCGTTCTTCTGATTGATCAATAATAGCACGCCCGTGAATGCGAAAAATGGCAAAGGGATAAAGCCTCAGAACGTAAAGTCCAATTAGAATTGCGTCGGCGACATCGAGACAACAGGTTTGTTGTTTTTTTCTTCATCTTGGAATCCATGGTTTTGGAATCGACCTGGTATAGCATCTTCGAGCGTCTCGAACAGCTAGGATATGGGTTCGAAGTTGCATATTTCTCACGACAAGAAATCCGGCTGTCCTGCAAGGCTCTGTTTGGGAAATCCAAACTGCTGACAGACAAAGGTTAGGTTGTATGACGTGCCATAGACTTGAAAGTGACTGTTGATATGATAGAATGGGACAAGATTTGGCCCAAGTGGGTAGGGACACTGAACAATTTTCGGCACAAGTGTCGAAATGTCCTCGTTTACCACCCCCGTCGACATTCACTGGCGTCCGAATACGCTAACTACTTGTTACATCCATCGCCAAATGTATCAACCTTCGACGTTCTTCCACACGCGGTTGACCTCGCCCGCTTCCCCCCCTTTGAAGATATCATCATGGCTCCAGAAAAAACCCAGTGGAATGATAAGCTATTCGAATTTGCGTTTGCACAGCTACCTGATCTAGTTGACGATTGGAAGAAGAAGCTTGACGCTGAGGTTGCTGAGCTGGTCAAGATTCCTTCTCACTTGTCTTCAACAGGCACTTCCAATGGTTTCCTTGTGTCGTCAGGGAGTACAGCAAGTTCGGAGCCATCCCAAACACCCACGGACACACTACGCTTAGCTTGTGCATTGTTCTATGGACATAGACGCGGTGTCTTCACTTATCCTGAGGTGTTCTCCATTTCCTTGGGGAATTATGCATACCCAAGCGGGCATGAAAGCGACTCGCACCGCTCAGGGTCTATTAAGGAGCGGTATGGTATCGTACACATAGAGGTAGCTCCATATGTCATTCATGCATGTGGGCTGGATCCAAATGTGGCCACGGTGGATGATATGGATCGCCTGGATCTTCGGCTGAAATGTCTACATTGCCTGGGTTCGCCCAAGCGCTGGAGAGATGCGGTACGTCTTTCTTTTACAGTATAGTATTTGTGAGGCTAAATGCTGATATTTGAATGACAGGTGTGGCATACTCATTCCTATCATTGTAGGCATTATAGGCCAGCGTGTCCTCATCTCTGGCAGGTTGTCAGTGACGAGCACATGGCCGATACCAAGGCTCCAGAACTGTCGCTCGGAGAGGACTTAGTTCTGTCTGTGTATCGGTGTCTCTTATGCCTGCCTCATGTAGGGGACGCGAGGCGTGATTACGATATCACACCTCACCTCAAGGATTGGTGAGTTTTTCCGTTCAGGCTGTTGTTCTCCTGCATGTACACGTTGGTACTCACGATGGCGCAGTCACCATTTGAAGGCAGCGGACATCCAAGAGGGTGTACACTATGCGTCCGTGGGTATGACTACACGATTTTGAAGGTCGTTGAAGATTGGAACCTCATTACTTGGGATCTTGCTGATCACTTGGCACTTGAGGTTTTCCGCTTCTTGGCTGTGTGATGGTGTATATTTCTTTCATTTACATCGACTCTTTGGTAGTGTATGGCTAGTAGCTGACATTGTAGCACAGTCGTCTTTTTGTTTTGGTGTCCTTTTGGGTCCTCTTTGGCTCGCTTGCTTGTTTCTTTTGCTACTTGCCAACCTGAGGAGAGAATTATACAGTGCCGGCCACGAGGCGTCGACAAGGGCGACAAAAGAGAACAGAAAATATTTGTTCGCTACTTTCAATTTTCTCCCTTAATAACCATGATGTATGCTCCATTCTCCAGGCGTTTCTGAACGACCTTGGGTAAATGTTACCCTCGGCACGCACGCGGGATCCCGTGTAGTTCAATTGACATTTGAGCACTCCCTCACCAGACCCCCTGGAAGCAGTTCGTCTCGGGGACAATGTGGAGCGGTTACGTACATCAAGTGTTCCCTGTCTACAGTCATGGTCGACCATGAAAGTTGTATGTAAGCAACCGGAAATGAAGATCAGGAAGCCTATCATTAACCATTGGCACGAGCCCTGGCAAAAGATGCCATGGCAGAAATAAAACCGATAACCTTTTGTAAGAATCACCAAAAGACGCAGAGGGCAATTGGAAAGCGTAAACCCAATAATGTAGAGGACGCGCGATAACTCATCCGCAGTGAAACCTCACATAGATTTCAATCCATACTTTTCACTCCACGCTCGATATTTCCCCATCATGTCAGGTGTTATTTGCTTTCGAATCGATCTCGCAGCTTCCTCGAAAGCGACTTGCGGCACCTGTCGAACGTGATGAGAAACGCCAACAATGTGTCAGAGAACATGACGGGGTCTCACGTAAGGAGCATGGATGTCTTTTTGCATCGTCAGCAACGCCGCTTCTTGACAGAGCGCCGTAATTTCGGCTCCGCTACAACCGTCGGTCTGAGTAATCTCGGTTAGCAAGCATACGCGCATCATGATGGCATGCTGTGCGAACCATGGCAGCGATCCTGGCGACATCGAACCCAGGCTCCACACTCATCTTTTTAGTCCGAATGCGCAGGATGTCCTCCCTGCCCGCTTGGTTCGGTGGGCCAATGAACACGATGCGATCAAGGCGACCAGGTCGCATCAGCGCAGGATCCTGGAGAAAGAAACGATGTTTTGAGAAGAGGTCATGTCACCCTGCTTGGTAATCTCACCATGACATCGGGTCTATTGGTGGCCGCAATGATGGTAACACCGATCAGTTCCTGGACGCCGTCCATCTCGTTCAACAGGCTCGTAAGCACGCCTTCATGGGACGAAACACCCCCTCCTTCCGCGTCCGGTCGAGAGGTGCCCAGTGCATCAATCTCGTCCTATCACGATGAGGCATAGATTAGTGGTCAAGGAGTAAATAAAGCAGCAAGGGACAAACAAAGAAAATGATGGATGGCGATGCTGCGCGAGCTTTCCTGAATATCTCACGCACTGCTCTCTCGGATTCACCGACGTACTTGCTTAGGAGCTGTAGAAAAGGTTATATGTCGTACGAGAGGATAGTCGGGCACTCGCCTCAGGTCCCTTCACAGCCACAAAGTTGACTCCGCTCTCTGTTGCGCAGGCACGTGCAAGGATTGTCTTGCTGCACCCAGGTGGTCCGTAGAGGAGAACTCCCTTGGGTGGTCGTACGCCTAGTCTCTCGAAAGCCTCGGGATGAAGCAACGGCCACTCGATGGCTTCGTGCAGTTTCTGTATAGCGGCTGCTTGACCGCCAATGTCAGAGTATCTCACGGGTGGCGTGTCCAGGAAGACTGATCGCATGGCAGACGGGCGAACGTTCGGCAAGGCATCAGAGAGGTCCGCAATGGTGAGATTCAAAGAAGGTATCCCTGTTGCGCCTGAACCCAACGACCCGTTCGCATTCACCCATCGTTTGATTGCGAGTGAACCAGCTTCGCGAACGACTGCGCTCAAGTCGGCCCCAACGTACCCATGTGCACGACCTGCGAGAGCACGGAGGTCTGCCTGCGATATGGAATGGGGGGTTTTGGCGAGTAGAACCTCTAGGATTGCTAAACGCGCCTCAGCATCCGGTACACCTGATATAGCACAAAAGCAAAGGTTGTGAATATCAATATCGGTGGCCACATGGCGCTGGGAATTTGTCTAGTCCTTACCTATTTCGAACTCCCTATCGAATCTTCCAGGCCGTCGAAGGGCTGGGTCGATTGCATTTGGCCGGTTCGTCGTTCCGATAACCACAACCCTCTTGATGTCGCCACTGGTTGCTTCATCTTCCATTCCATCCATTATTGTCAGCAGAGTCGCCACCACACGCTTTTCAACCTCTCCGCCCGCGGCATCCTCGCGTCGCGGGACTAGTGCATCGATCTCGTCCAGAACGACAATACACGGACTTTTAGCACGTGCAGTCCGAAAGACCTCCCGGAGTCGCGCTTCAGTCTCCCCATGATATGCAGACGAGAGCTCGGGTCCATTGATGATGATCACAGAAGATCTCGTAGATGCGGCTATGGCACGTGCCAAATGGGTCTTGCCTGTTCCGGGGGGACCATGGAGCAATATACCCCGTGGTGGCTTCAGACCTGAATAATCACATAGAGGGTAAGTAAAATCATGGGCAACTCCCAGGTATGACTCACCGAAATGTGCAAACAGTTCTGGTCTCGTAAGAGGAATCTCGATTAAATCACGTATCTCCACAATCGTTTTGTTAAGCCCTCCGACTGTGGCGTAGGCATCAGATGGCGTTATTTGCTCAAGAGTCTCGATATCTGGCTGGAAAGGGACGCACGTGTAAGCCTCATAACCACGATTTCAAGTCCGAAGAACCCCATGACAGCATACCTTGTGAGGATAGTCGACTTGATGATCGATGTCGTCTTCCAGGATGCTGACGGATGTATCCCATCCTGTCGTCCACAAAAGGGGTTTTGAATGTAAGGAGAGCGATTTGACTTCTTCGGTGATGGAGCGGACGGGGTCACCTGTCCCTGGTGGAGACACAGAAATGGAATCGATTAAGAATCTCCGAGGTCGACCTTCATATAAAACTTCCATGATCTGGGAAGATGTGATAAATTTTAGTCCAACTGAATCAGGTTCGATTGAAATGCATTAGTATGCAAACCACAACAATCCATGTGGCACTTACCAAGATGTTCGCGCAGTAAAATTGCCAGCCAATCTCTGCGCTTCCCGGAGTCATTAGTTCCAGCCTGGGCACTCTTATTCGGCTCTCTGAAAAATTCTCGTAGACGAATGTACCCAGCTTCTTGGACATCACGCAGTGATGGCAGGAACGAGTTGTCCTTATTGGTGGGTTTTCCATTCAAGGGAAAAAATTGGACCTGGTTCCCTTCCTCAAGGCGCGCTGTGAGGAACAACGAAGGAGATAACAAAACAGCTGCAGGGAATAAATGCCCGTGACCACGGTATAAAGTTTAGCAAAAATGACATGATGATCACACGATGTGGTACTTGCCATTCTGTGAAACGTCTATAGACGGCCACAAGACGCCAACTGCGAAGTTCTGTCATGCGGGGAAAATGAGTCTTTCGAAAATACCGTGGTGGTACGACAACATATTTCTAGCCCAGCCCATTCTTACCTTTTTTGCATTGCCGTTATCTACCTGCGATAAGGCAATCACGTCGCCAGAACACGACTTCAGGGTTTTGAAGTTATCTGGATGGACGATAACGCGCTTCGTGCTACGCGATTCTCCCTCGACAGCCTCCGATAATGATACGGTAAATCTCGGGAGAGGCATTTGCCTCGTGAAGGTTATCAGAGAGTGGACGTGTGGGTGTGGCTCGGAACGCGCTGTGATACGCTCCGAGTCCGGAGTTTCTGGTATCTGCGTTAATATTGCTGGTCACTCAGGGCCGAGGCTGAACTTTGTGGAACCTGAATCCTGTCAAGAGAGATATCCCCGCTAATCGATGACAATGAGAATGGATGTCCTAATCGATAGGGCAGTGGAGTAAGTTCTCGGATATGGTCGCAATGGATGTAGAGATGATCCATGCTCAGGACTCGGAAGTCATTCAGGTGTATCCGTTTACATGCGGTCCACGGCATTTTCCGGGACCCACTACTACTGCTGGTAGTGTGAACCAAGACTTGACGCGCTCGGCGGAATCCATCAAAAGTACCGACATGAATGTCTTTTAGCGCCACGTAAACTCGCAGAGGTGTGGCTCGAATCAGATACCCATAGGCGATGGGTTTCACCTCGATGTTCAAGGCATTCAGTATCCGTTTGTTTCAGCCGCTACAACGCCGGAATGGCACGGCCAAGTAGTGCAAGGAGACGTCCACCCATCTCAAAAGGTACACCCTGACTGAAACCATCGCGGTTGCGTGCCTTCGCCACAGACCACTGACAATTCACGCCGATTCTTTTAATCAGATCTTTGCGCCTCCATTTTTGTGGCAGGCACGCCGTGCTCTCCCACCACTCCACTGCGGCGCTGCGAACCCTCATTACAGCGCGTCTTCCTCGTGTCTATTTCGGAGAGGAGCCTGGGGAAACCGGTGGTGCAATACGCACAAATGAAACCGCCAAGTACCTGGAAACGGTCAAGTGAATGATCCCACAGCATACGTGCCTCACCTTCCCCACACTTTTCGATTCCGCTCCGAATCAGTTCTTCGTTGTCGGAGCTTCGGCGCAGTGTCACAGGACCTAATCCATTGTCTTCTGAATCTGATTGTCGACTTGGTGACTACGCCCACACTACACATGGAACTTGTTTCGGACAGCATTCGCACTCGCAAGTCCAAACGTTGGCTACCAGCTGGTCGCGAACTCGATGGCCTGCAAGCGGCCGTCGTGATCATGAATGTACGATAAACTGCACATCCTGGGGCGCCTCGTCCGTTCTACCGGAAGAGCAATATGCGTGGCAACCTACCTTGGCCCATCCTTTGTGCCCTGATAGGTTTGGCCAGGTACGCGCGCACTACTATACCACTGACAAGTCACGAGGTGGGCTGAGAAGGCGCAATCGCGATTCCAGATTGGCAGTCACACACCAAACGTTATATCCACAATGAACATGTGTGGCTACTAGGATCAGAGCCATTGACAAATAACTTTTTTGTGGCGGGCCGTCTACAACCGGCGACAGCGGAGACACGACGCCGGTGTTGTACTTGGCGGGACCCCAAAGTCAGATGGTTCGAGCGCGTTCTTTACTTGGTCACCGGTCACCCGCCGCCCCCCTTTCCTGGATTCACCCGCTCATCTGTCACACCCTATACCGTAAGGGTGATGTGGTCCACGCTCTCCTCACGTTTCTCTGCGTACGACAATCTAACAACCCGTGAGACCCGGTAGAAATCTTTCGGAATCCTAACGCATTCATCTCGGCAAGCTGCAACCTTACTAGTACTAGTACAATGGTCGCTGATAGCATTGAAAGGACGTACGCCACTGTGCTGAGAAATAAACCCGACCTGGTATAATGAAGCCCACTCTTACGGATACGGATCACGGTGGACTGGCATGTCCACATTTATGTATTTGTCGAGAGCGCCATTCAGCCAACTCAATTTGACACTGGAGCGAACAAGCTCGGGGCCCATATGGGACAGCCGACGTGTGCCGATATACGATGACGCGGTCCTTAGATCAGGGTTCCCGAGCCAAACTATCCTTGTTCCGAATGGTCAGGGAAACTGCTTATAGTCAAGACGTTCCAGATCAGCTCATAGACATATACAGCCCTCTTCTGATAAAGAACATCCGGCTCAGCCACATTACAAACACGCTGTACTGACTTATGAGGTCTGAAGTGCAACGTGTGCAGCCGATAACTTGGAAGTACCACAGAATACAGCAAGTTGGCGTGTGGGACCGTTTATGATCGCATCCCTAGGAAGCTTGCTAAAACGAATACGTATTGTTTTCGACACGATCATTGGTTTTCGGGTGCGCGAAACCTATAAAACCGGGCGGCTGAGCAAACCTTCCCCCAACTTCATCCCCCCCCCAAAACGGTCCTCTGCATCGTCCCGTGCCCTCCCCACGTCAACCATGTGCAGACAAGTAGCGTGAGGACCATGGTCATCACCTTTCAGTGCCAGTTGGAACTGAGAGCCAATTTACAGAGAAGGAACACATTGGCTAAAATGTGGTGTGCGGTGACGATCCATTTCGTTCCCATCCAGGGGGGGCTAACCCGAGGTGTAGCACTTCCAACGGCATCTCGTCGTTGCGATCATGGATTGTGACTCCACGCGATGTGAACGCAGCTACCGGCATCCACCCAATTGTAGACAACCGAACTGTACCAAGGTGGGTGTTTTATCGGACGGACGTGGAAATGGTGCCTGACGATGATTGCGGTGACAACAGAACTTTGGCGAAGAGATACAACGATCCGTAGACGACGTCAACGAATATTGCCTCCAATGCCGGATGGCGATGAGCCGGCGGCACTGATAATCTCATATCACGTCTTCAGTGACCACGGTCCCAATCAGATTAGCCCGATTGCACCATACCTGTATCATCCCCATGTTAATAAGAGACGTCTTTGGAGTATTGTGCTCATTCTGAGACGTCAAGGGGTGTCTGAGCATCATGAAATAGCTCCGAAATGCGGCATGCCGGTAGCCATGCCTGATCAGTGTGCTGCTGGGGAGGTCTCATAGTGATAGTTCCTTCACCAACAGCACACATCATAGTCGACAAGCTGAGATTCAAGTTCCCTTGAGGAAGAAACCAACTCAGAGGTGCCAGGCATGGAGTTGAATAACTTATCAACCCCACACTGCCCCCTCCTGAATCAAGCGTCGGACTTGAGATGTGATAACGTGCGACGCGTAAGCACGTCTGTACGCATGGTTCTCAAGGAGACACGTCATAGTTGGAGCGGAACAAGGCCACAGCTGCCCTGTGATGTCAGCGCACATACTGTAGAGACGGAAATATGATCGTCCTTCGCTCTTAATAGTACCCACATCCCACATCGGCGGGTTGTCTATTCCGAAATACCTGGTAAAACGGATTTCCGTTGGCGTATCTCACCCTCATTAGCTAGGCCATGGGGGTGCCAATGTTTCAGGTATAAAATACGCAGGTCGTCTATTCGCGGGCGGTACAATGATATAAACTGGTTGAGCGTCGCTGCCGAGACCCCAAAGAGCTCCTCGGACATACTTAGTGTGGGTGGTTCTTGTGGTACTCTGAAATGCATCAGGATAGCCGCGGATCAACATAATGGAATACTTACTCAAATGCACTAGATGAAAGCAGTGTTTTATCAGCAATAGTTCCGAGAGTACGTGGTGGTCAATGCATACTGTTATAATCCATGGTGTAACCAACACCAAAGAAGAAGAGAATCACGAGACCCACACGATTCAGGGCCTTCTTCTCGGGGTCAAACGCTGCTGGTGGTGCACGGCCTTTTGGGAGCTTCGAGTAGAAGTTCACCAAGGGAGCGAGACCCTCCCCGGAACCTGCCGACTTTTTGAAAAAATTGGTAGGTGTGGAGATGCCTTAGTAATGGAGACGTACGAGGTGGGAAGGGGTCGCAATTTTGGGAGGCACGAGACCAATGAACTGGCGGCGAACGAGTGTGGACAACATGGCGGACTTGAGCTGTTTAGATGTGGAACAACGGAGTAGGACGGGGTGTATGTTTGTATCTGTTTATTGTTATCCCATGGTCACGCACTTCGAGTGGACCCATCAAGTGCCTTGTGGTCCTTGGACAAGGCCGAAGCAGAACAATAGCAAACTTGGTTTTGACCACCACGCACCAACTAGAAAAGCCGGTATCTCGTGAATAGCCTTTCTATCATCCCTTTCTGACTTGTAGACATGATTTCAACATCCACCGCCCATGTCCTCGCCGCGCTCTTCGTAACTTCCTACGTCGGCTCGATATACCTCTCCAAGGATGCACGACTTTCCTTTTCCAACACCAAAGTATGCCTTGACTATGGTTTCTCGAGGCCCAAGTTGCACAACGAGCGCTGGAGGGATGATTCAGACGTCATCCGGGCGCGTCTTGTTGCTGTTGGCAGCGCGACTCTCATCTGTTGTGCAATCGTGTTCGGCTTGATGTCAGCCAATGCGACAAATGTATGTATCTACCACTCTTGGCTCTGGTGTTGGTCAGGCTAACGATACCAGCTATGGACAGCGCTGCAGATGACCGTCAATCACCTTGGGTGGATCTCAACCGGCATTCTGCCATTCTTCATCACTCCTTTACTCTATCTGGGACCGCTCTATGCACACTTCGTGCGTGGTACACTGCCTGGTCAGTGTAATTGGTCGTTTCAAGAAGATCTTCTCTCCTTTTTCTTCTCCGTCACGGGTATACGGAACTATTTAGTCGTGGGTGTATAGATATCATCTACCATGACACTGCATTGACTTGTGAATACCCCCATGCGCGATTAAGGCTCCTATCACGGAAGAAGTCGTTTTTCGAGCATGCGTTCTCACTGTGTACCACCTAGCACAGGTGCCGAGGGTGCGAATGATCTTCCTATGTCCGTTGCTATTCGGGGCAGGTGAGGAATCCTGTCCGCATGTTCAAGCAAACACTTGGCACCGCGAGCTGACCTCCCTTGACGCACAGCCCACGTACATCACGCTTGGGAGATATACAACAGGTATGGACGTAGCCCAGCGGCCCTGAAACGCGCTGCGGTTGGGACGGGTGAGATATTTTCCCGTGATATTGGTATCAACCACCTTGCTGACCCTTGATGTGACCTAGTCTTTCAATTTATCTATACAAGCATCTTCGGTTTCTATTGTTCGTATCTTTTCCTGCGCACAGGATCTATATTCCCGCCAATCACTGCGCACATCTTCTGCAATGTCATGGGTGTTCCTCAGCCTGGCTATGATATCAGCGAGAGGCCAGACCGGAAATTAGGCGAGTTTCACTATTTCCTTTTCATCACAGTGTTCCTGATGCCGCAAGGGAATAGCCATTCTTATTGCCTACTTTGTTGGTATTGCTGGCTTTGTATGCGTGCTCAGTAGTTGGACAGTGACGGAGGGTAATTTGTACTGGAACTAGAACGATATCTCGTTGACGCTGGTTCGTCGACGATGGAGATTAGTATGGAGCGCTTAACCTACGAGATAAATGGAGATAATACATGTTCCCGATCTAGACTCACGTGATGACTGTATCACGTCGATTTATAGCCATTGGCACTGGCTAGGTGGCAGTTGGAACGTTGTTCTCCACGCCGACCGGACGTTGTTCATCTTTGGTTCATCTCCATCATTATCGTGTAAAAATGCCTCATAAGCGAGCCAAACGACCAGCGAGGGAACGAGAGAAAGCTCGACGGTATGCAAGATACACTACTTGCACCTCACTGAAAAATGACTGGTACTCCATCTTCCAGAGCAACCGATTTGGCCCCCACGATCTCCATAGAACACGAAGCTATTCCGAAGTCAGTCTCACGTGTTCTAGATGCTGGACAGATCAGGCGAGAATACCGGAAGAAGAAGCGTGAACTCGTTGGAGTCGGTGACTCAGACGAGGACAACCTTCAACGCAAAAAGAGACGTCGCGATGCAACCGATATGAAATGCAAAGAGACAACGGCGCTTAACATCAACCCAGGTGAAACTGTGACCCAGTTCAACAGGTGAGCGGTGGATATGAAATACTGCATGGCGTTGTCGACATGAACACACTTCATTGCTGGCAGACGGGTGGATAGCATTATGGTGCCTCTCGTCAAGACAGCGCTGCGGCAGTCATCTGCGCAGGCGCGTAAAGTGCGGAGAGAAGAATTGGCACAGCAAGTGCTAAACCGGGGCACACAAAAAGACAAAGACCGTCGACCACCCCCGGAAACCTCGAAAGGGGGTTCAGATCCAGCCCCGCCGGGTGAGGAGATTATTAGCCGTCGTCAGAACGTAGTCAAGGAATTCGAGACGGTCACGACTTCTGCTCCCCGCCGGCTAAATGATGTCGCACAAGAACCTCCAACAATCAGGAAATTCCCTCGTGGGGCGGTGAAGAACGATGCGGTCCCGTCAGGCGTGTTGAGCATGGCTCAAAAGGTTATGATGGAGGAGGAAAGGGACAAGGTCATCAGACGTTACCGAGAATTGAAAGCTAGGAGACTGCGCGACATCGGCGGCGTAAAGCTCGACGAATGATTGGACGGTAGTCGTACCGAAGAACTGCCATGACTAAATCAACCATTCAGCAGGACTCACCTCACCTGTGCCAACCCACCCTGTTAAGTAACCTCCACATTTCCGGTAAAAATGCTTGCCCATCTCTCGGGCTGTATAGCGCATACGACGGTCCTCGGCGTTGTACCATGTCCGTGTTTCTACCCGGAAGAATCGGGGTCACTTTCTCGTCGTATTGAGGTGTGGCCGTAGGCTCGTTCACCGATGACTCAGTAATCCTCTTTATAGGCGCCGTTACACCAAATCGTCGTCCTTCTGGCGTTTCACGTAGTGATTCCCATCCCCACTCTTTCCCCGAGTCGCGGCCTTCTGCAAGGCTTCGGTACCTAAATGGCAAACGTTCGACTGGCAGCTCCTCCGTCGATGGCGGATACATTGGCGACGTCAGTAGACTCGACTGTCCTTGTCATCGTTGAAACAGGTCGTTTACGGTAACTGTCCGACCCCGCGTTGGCACCTGCTGGCGAGGGACCGCTGTCTCGCTCGTACCCGCCGGTGTGGGCAGCCTTGATGGCTCACCAGCGTATGGGCTCCATGATCTGTCAGCGTTCTAGTCCTAGACCATCTTGGCTTTCCATCGGAGGGGCTTGTGCCACGGCCCACCTGATTGGCTCTGCGCGTGGTCGTATAATGCCCGCTTGGTGGCCGGATGCATATCTCCACGCCGATGGGCTGGCTATTGATATTAGGTAGCGTCATGCCTCGTTCCGGCTTCTTCGGAAGTCCGCTAATGCAGTGCGATCTGAGGTCGCATTCCGCGGCCTGTTTATAGATCCTGGTTTTTCCCGTCACGACTCCCCCGTGCCCTTCTTCTCTGTCCTATTGACTAGGACGACGACCAACCAACCTCATGGCCGATATTGAAAAGCAGTCGTCGCTGCCAAAGCGCAAATCGAGCGAGGGGACAACAAGCGAAACCTCTCCACGGAGTAGCACAGTGCAGGGTGAGGCATCGTTGATGCCCACCGTGGACAACGACAACACGGACAGCAGACTCAGAGCTTGGCTAGCTGTCCTTGGAGGGTTCCTCGCCGTCTTCTGCTCCTTTGGACAACTCACTGCCTTCGGCACATTTCAAACGTGGTACTCAGACCACCAGCTCGCATCCAAGTCGCTGTTTAGCATATCGTGGATAGGTTCTTTGCAGCTGTGGACGTTTTTCTTCATGGTGTGTCGACCCTCCCCTGTTCAATTGACGCATCGGTGACTGATCTGTTCCAGGGTGGACCTATAGGTTGTCTTTTCGACGCTTATGGTCCCACAGGGCTACTTTCTTCTGGATCACTCATTTTGGTGCTCAGTCTTATCTTGACGAGCATCTCCGCACAATATTATCACTATTTACTGTCTCAGGGTGTCCTGTTTGGTCTGGGCGTCGCGTTGCTGTATGTTTTGTCCACTCTTGCCCCCAAGTGCCAATTTAACCATGATCTAGCTTTTATCCTAGTATGGCCTGCGTGGCGACACACTTCAACGAGTATCGTGCCACCGCTACAGGCATCGTGTCAGCTGGATCTGGTTGCGGTATGTATCCTCCGTCTAACTGCGAATCACTACTTAACTGGGTTCAGGGGGAGTCGTCTATCCAATCATGCTCCGTTACCTCTTCAATAAAGTTGGCTTTGGATGGACGGTTAGGATCTCGGCACTGATGGCCGCCGTGCTGTGTGTCGTGGCGGTTCTGACTGTAAAAGTCCGACGCCCTATCAAGAGGGCGGGTTTAATATGGGACGCACGGACGATCAAGGACCGACGCTTTCTACTGCTCACCGCAGGCGCCTTTTTGGTTTGCTTAGGTGTGCCCGCATCTCCGACTGTTCCCCTGAAATCCTCCTCTGATCCCATTTAGGCATGTTCACTCCTTATTTCTTCTTAGCAAACTACGCAGAGTCTCTGCACATCTCATCCGAGGCTGCATTCTATGTGCTTTCCATCCTGAACGCCGGCGGGGTCGTTGGTCGCGTGGCTCCCGCTTGGTTGTCCGACAAAATAGGGCGTTTCAATCTCCTCTGCCCCTCAGCCTTCCTTTCCGGACTTACGTGCCTGGTCTTTTGGATGTTCAGCAAGGACTTGGTCTCGATCAGTGTTTTCGCCGCGCTGTACGGACTCCTGTCGGGCACGTTCATCTCCATCGTCATTCCGTGCGTGGCACAGATATCTGACATGAGCGAGATGGGAACGCGCATCGGCGCCCTGTACACTTTCACCTCGGTGCCGTGCGTCCCCTCGTGTTTCCTTTGTGTGACCAGACAGCTCACACGAACATGTCTTTCTGTCGCAGTTCGCTATTCGGGGGTCCAATCGCAGGAGCGCTGATACAACGGCAACATGGCGCGTACACAGCCTGTATCGCACTTGCGGGATCGAGCATGATACTGGGCTCGGTACTATTACTGATGTCGAAACTGATGATTAACCGACGGTGGTTGTGTCGTGTCTAGGCACGACTGGGGTCTGGAGGTCGGATGACGAGATAGAGACCCCTTATGACAACCTACTATTTGTTTCATGGATTGGGATCAGGATCTAATAGTCTGTAGCATCAATGTAGCCTTTATCTCAAAAACACGCATGCAAGAACGAATGAAGCGTTGAGCTGACAGGTCGGACGAGTGCAAGATGGGGGAGGGATCTATGAGAGAGATGGAACGATTATAAGTGAGCGACCAAGGGAAAGAACATAGGCTAACTCGGGCTAAAAAAAGACACGACAAGATTCATAAATCTCCCATTGTCAAGAAAGGCTAAAGTGAGACAGAAGAGATGCGACGGATGGAAATCAATGAGCGTGTCAAAGTCTCGGTGAAGCGTAGACGATATATGACGGGTGTGTGTGACGGCATAAAACTGACTGTTTCCTCCAAATTGATGACGTACTAGAACGTTTCTTCTTCCTCAACTTGCGCGGTGCTTTCTGGAACCTCGAATCCATCCTGAGAGGGTGTCAACCAAAGGAAGCACGCTGGACGTGGGGGCCGTTACCTCGGTCATGTACAGAATCTTTTGAATAAGCCCGAGCGTCTCGTCCTGATGCCCAGCCTTTTCTAGAACCTCGACTTGCTGTTGCACGAGAATTTCAATATCGCGAAGCTAAGAAGGGGGGCGAACATGAGTACGAAGAGAAGCGGGCGGCGAACTAGAATCGGGTGTATACTTTTGCAAAGTAAAAGTCGCGCTCCTTCTCTAGACCTTCCATGTGCGTGGACATTTCCTGAAGCTGTGCTTGGAGACTCTGCATGGCTTCGTTCGGCTGTGTTGAACCGGCGCGGTGACCACTGATCGGTGTCTTGCCGCCAGACCTGCCTGTCGCCCCGAGACCGCTGGCACTTCGAGGACCAGAGAGAGGTGCGATGGTGGCTGGCGTGTCTGTGGGGGCACCTCTCCTCCGTGCTACTGCGTCATAGCCCTGACCGCCATAGTTCGAGTCCCAGAAACGTTTGATCCACTGCAAGAATTCGAGGTTGTCTCTGCCACAGATCCGGGAGTCACAATCTGGCGATCGTGAAAGTGGACGAAGGGGGGGGTGTACGCACTGCATTTTGCATTTCACGAGCTTTTCGATGGGTATGGGCTGTACACACGCACACGACCATGAGCAAGGGTTGCATCGAGGGTGCGTGTGCGCGAGACACACCTTGTCAATCTTCTTTGCCTTGAAGACGTTTTGCAAGACTTTAAAATTCGCGACGAATTCGTACTCGTGTTTTGCGTTCATCTTGACTCGCGTCATTGGAAGGTCCCCTAGAAAGCGGGTTATTGGGTTGATGGTATGATCGAGGATGGGGATCTGAGAGGCGATCGCACCGTAGATGGAGTCCATGATCTGGCAGTAGGCTGCGCCTGTGCCACATTGCTCGACCTTTGTGTAGTTGAGCTGTAGGAGTTCGTTGACCCAAGCCAACAGATCTGTGCGGGAGACGGCGGCCATGGTTGTAGTAGACGAAGAGGACGCGATGGTGTAATGGAGAAAAGAAAAATCGGGGTCAGCGGCGAACTTTGAAAGGGTCTACCCCGCCACTTTTTTGGCTGACCACCCCCATTCAAGTCTCCTCAGCCATCCCCAGCTGCCTCAAAAAGACGCGCGTTCAGCGTGCTCCGGACGTGCGTCGTCGTTGTCTTGGACGACGGGGCGCTCGACTGATGCAGTCTCTAGGTCTTCGTTCGCCAATGCCACCCACCACACTCACGCCCGACGTGTGCAGCCGAATCGTCCACTGGGCACGTCGCAGCGATCTGGCACCACTCTGTCTCACGTGCAAGGCCTTCCAGCGCGAAGCAGAAGCTAAGCTGTATGAAATCATCATGTCAGGAAATGTCCAGATCACATTCCGCGCCTGTCAATCCATCACATCCCAGCCCCGCCTGGGCCCATACGTTCGCTCGTTCTGCTTCCTTCCAGACAACAGGCGTACCCAGCGCGAGATCCCAGGGCAGTTTTGGTCCACGTTGCAGCTTGCGCTCTCCAGAATGCGCTCGCTCGAGTATCTCTACCTTCAAGATCCTACCTTTGCGAGCAGCTGGGTCTTGGGTGACATCGCCCACATTCCGTTCCAGCTGATCGAGGCTCGGCTCCTCTTTTACTGGGATACACACCTGGTCAAGTTCCTGGAAAGCCAAAATAAACTCAAAAGTTTACACACCATCGACAGCCCGGTCAGCGACCCTGCTCTACACCTCGAAGCGGGCAGTCTCTCCGAGCTCCGAATATTAGACGGCCCGCTGGCCGCCGCGGAACACGTCCTACAGGTCGGGTCGACGCTCACACATCTGCAAGTCGCACTCGACAAGAATTCTGTGGCCGACATCTTGGCGTTCATTCCGAAACTGTATCGTCTCGCTTCTTCTCTTCGGGCCCTGAGCATACTCCACCTACCAGAAGGGCTTTCTATCGATGCATTCCGATCAATTACAAAAGCGTGTCCCCAACTCCGTCATATCGGCACGATCCCACTCCCGTTGCCTCGCAACGTAAGCCGCTCCCTTTTTATGGTCCTCTAACACCGTTATCTGACTAGCTCCAAGTCATATAGCTTCCACGGTGCACTGATGGCTATGCGCCAACTCCGAGTATTGGAAGTCGATGTTACTTCATGGGCTCCTCCTGCAACCGGAATACTCCAGCGTGCAATCGCCGCAGAAATACGCATCTACACTCCTTTGATCGAGTACATCTGTTTTTGGGCAGGAGCCACGCGAACGCTCTGGGGCGTCGACGGAAATGACTGGAGTTGTCATTCAGAAACTGGACAGCACTCGCAGTTCGACGCTCTCTGGAAAGCCAAATGATGATGATTGTCAAATAGCGACTCAGCTGCGGCTTTACGTAGCACGCGGAAACGATGCCATTCGAGGTGTGTATTGTGCCTTTGTACGTTTTTGCTCCGACTTTACATGTCGTATATACAGCAGATCCGACGTGTTGGTAATGATTGGACGCTGGAGTGTATCGTAGTATTCCACGGTATTCCAGTCATTATGTATGAAAACGGAGCTCCCAGAGTGGGGCATCATCAATTCAACCCTGGACCGGACTGGCGCTCGCCTCGTGGGATGTCGCCATTCCAAGGGCTGACTATAAAACATGCGGGTGCTGCGTTGCAAAAAACGTGTTGGGATCCCAAAATAGGGCGGGAACAAGCCGTGAATGGAGAATCAAGGCAAGCTTATGACACTGCCTTCTCCCCGTGCCCCTTGATTGGTTGCGCTGATAAACCACGAGGGAGTCATCATGCATCATGCATAGATTCCCGTTCATCTCGAGTCAACCTGCACCACGCCTTCGGTAATATCCGCCTGGCCAAACCGTCATCGTCCCTGTCAAAGCTAGCGCCGCTTGACTGGACATGATTTAAGGGCACAGATATCTCGTCCCTTCCCTCCAACGATAGGTCGACCCCCTATGCAGTATCAACGAACACTCTCCTCCTCCTCCATGGCGCCATCCGAAAGGTCGATTTCCTCTGGTTCCTCCAACGCTTCCCCGCCACAAAACCTTGTTGCGCTCCCCTCCATGAGGCACTCGCTCGCCGCGCTTCCTACCATGTCCTCGCTACCCCGCGACATGATGCTCGACAACGCCGCGGCGCACAGTAAAGCGAGGGTATGTGTCCTTTGTGTTGTCCGCGCGCGTGCGAACGCGCTCAACGTTTCGCTTTCAGATGGAGCACGCACTCCAGAAACAAAGGCAACAGGGACCTGCGCACGCCGCGCTCAGCGTGAGTCTCTTCTGATGGTCGGTGGCGTATCCCGTACTGATCGTCCTTCTCAAAAGGCATACGACATGCGACGCTCGCCCAGTCCAGCTCTGGCCGAGGACGCCCAGATCACGGTACGAAGACAGCAAAGTGCAAAACAAAACAGCGTACGTTGGCGTTCTTGGTTATTGCCTCACCAAAGATCTGATGATCCACATCGCCGCTTGTGCAGTCACGCGATCGCAGATGAATCGCGTTTCCGCCCCATGCAACCGCGTTACCACATCTTGCGCTGAGCGCAATGCAATCGGTTGTGGAAAAGACGTGTACACATAGTGCATACTATATCTCGGCAAGGGTTAATTTTTGGGGCTATCTTTTTCGTTTGGGGATAACTTATACCACTTACTGCTTTCTTCATACCACTTACTACTTTCTTCCAACAAAAGTACTGGCCATGCCACGGTACACACCAACTTTATTTTTTTCCTTTAAAAATCTAGATGAAGTTTTTCTTTATCCATCTGTATCGATCACTTCCACTTTCATCATAGAATGACAGCATGTTCTTTTAAATGTTCCATGAATGTCTTGTGCACGATTCAGAGACCCTGAGATTAAATGAACAATGCCACTGATACCTGATACGTGCGGATCCCCGGTGGATATGGCGCGCCTGGGCTGGACTGTACCCAAAGGGAGCATGGAGCAGATCGCTGTGGCGCGAGATCTCAGCGAACCCCAAGTGCCTGACGAACGTCAACCATGAGAGACAGAGAGGGTCCACGTTGGCGGAAGGAACATGAAATCGACAAATCCCTGTGCAGGGCTAGATTTCCACGAGGAGTGGAGCAAGCGCAACACCACAACCAGATGGTGGCTGAAGCGGTGACCTCATGGAGAGTTGATGTCATTACGCATTGAGTGGGGACAGGATGGGGTGCGGGACTGCAGGTGGGGTAAATCTCCGGAGACGCATGGTGGAGAACGCAGCAAGTGTACTGCACAGCGCAACATGAGATGGCAGTCAAATGCGTGGACATAGACCTACGTGCTGAACATGCGCGTGAAATTGCAAAATCGCACTGTCGTGCAAGGAGGAAGCGAATAGAAGACGTTGCACGTGGTCATACTATGAACGCAGGGATTGTCATTTCACCTCGGAAGGAACTTGAAGAGAAGTCTATCGTTTGGGGGAGGAGATGTGGGAAGTGCGGTGATTCCCGTAGGTGTGGAAGAAACGCGGTACAGGAATACAGCAAATGGACTGTGCAAGGGAAGATGCTATACTTGTGAACTATTTAATGCATTTTGGGAGCGTTCAATTTGTGCAGCGAGTTTCCAAGGAAATGGGTATGCCTGAATGATGGGAAATGAATCATACAGGTGAGATGTCCTCGGATCGAGCGAGGGCGAAAGGTGTTAGCCGTGTCTGTGTCACTTCTGAGAAGGATGTAGAAGATGCATGCATCATTGTTCGCCCACGAGACCTCGGTCCTGAAGGAGCGCGACGGCCCCATTTCGCTTACCCCGCGCCGGCGCACTTCCCATGGTCAGGGTGGTTACCCCGACGGACACAAGCCGGGTTGCGCCTGCGGGATTAAAGAGGGGGGAAACGTTGACTCTCAGGTTGTCAGCGTGGCGTTGGCTGTAAGGCCGTGAATGGTGAAACTGGTCCTGCGGTGAGAGCTGATCAAAATGATAGAGGAAATTTGAAACTGATGGCCATCTATAGGCCTGCTGACTGTGATTTTTCGGCGAATCATGGAGTGGCCGGGCGCTACGGTCACCTGAATCGACCATATTAATGCCATTGTGGTTGGGAACTACTCACGGAGCGTCTAGAACATGGTGATCCGACTTGAACTTTGTCGTACTTGCTACATGACTATCCTTGCGCTGGCTACCAGCTCTGGCCTCTGAAGACAGCAACCGATGGTATTACTGGACACACTGGATGGTGCAAGTTGGTCGACGATCGGGACTCGGAGTTGTTTGGCAACAGCCTTGGAAACAAACAGACGCCTTCCAAATTTGGTTACTTCCACCTCATCCCTTACTCGTATGAGCACCACTTGAATCGCCCTAGGCCAGTGCATACCGCGAACATCCACGGAGAGCGCGACCGTCCATTTCAGACTTGCTCTGACAGACAAAGACTCTTCTTATACGTCACCGGCCATGCTTGTACCGTTCACGCTTCCGACTTGTCTACACTTGATAGCACAACAGGACTCTCAAACCAGCGTGAATGCAACAGAGCAGAGTTTCGTCGACGAACCATCTTCCAGAATAGTTGCTTGGCGCTCGGACCAATCCACGGGGCATCTCAGAGCTGCGGTGGGAGCAAAGTTCGGTTCGGTATATCTGTTCGGAACCCCTCTACCCGGTGAGCACGCCTCAAAAAATGGCCCTTCATCCCAGCCTCGCACGCGCTTCCCTACGCCAATGAAAACCACTCACTCCGGTTTCCGTACTACATCTCCACCTTCCTCTCCAAAGTCCCATCCTCACTCCCGTCGACACTCATCGTCCCCCTCATCTCTCTCCTTGAACCAAGCCCTTATCAACAACCCTGCTCGCTCTCGCGGAGTCTCTGGAGTATCTTGTGAACAGGTGCAGGCGTCCAAGAGTTTTGTCGACTCTGAGGACGAGTCTGGGCGGCTCAAGGATCTCCTAAAGAGTAGCGCCAACAACAAACCACCACGCGAGCGGGGCATCGTGGATACGCTGCTGACCACTTTCGAAAAAGGGGTAGTCATCGAGCGAACGTCACCACCGCCCCCTTCCCCGTTCCTCCAACCCTCCACCCTCTCGTCGGTTGGGCCGGAATCAAGCAAGGGACGCGATGACCCAAAATCACTTCTGTCCGCAACAAATTCGCCAATATTCACTCCTAGGTCAATCTCTACTCCACCATCACCCCACCTCCCTACACTGAACGACAAGCCCGAAGAAGAGTCCATCGCATTGATCGCTCACATATTGCCTCCTCGTTGCGGTATGGCCCACGGAGTCACCGATCTTATCGTTCCAGAAGGGACAGATTTACTGGTGTCCTTGCAAGAATCAGGGTGCGCATACATGTTCATGCAATGAAGGTTGCTCATATATGTTTCAGTGACGTATCCGTGTTTGACACACGTGATAGTACATGTATTGCCACTGCGCGATGTAGAAAGACTTCCCAGTCACAAAATGATACGTTGTGTTGGACGCGATTGAGGTCGGTTCAGATTAGGGAGGTGAGTATTTAGTATGATCCTCTCGTGTTCCTTTCTCAACTGCTTTCTACAGAAGGCCAATCTTATCTTGGCTTGTGCCATATATCGATCTCCCTATTCCGAGATTTTCGGCCTTTCTGAATCACCCGACGAATGTGCGCCAAAGTATGCCCGTTACTCATTGTTTGAATTGCACGTCGGAGACTCTTACAACATCTACCCTACATGGCTTGAGCCACTGGGCGACTGGCAGGTTGATGGGTTTGCTGAGGCTTCCGACATAGTGCGTAATGAAGTAGACGGTACGTCATTTCACCGTCGGCCATCCTGTCTCTCCCATTCTCCTCACAGGTTCGCTATCATTTGTTTACATCAATAGAGAGTACCATTTAGTTTTCAGGCCGCTCTCTGTCGTCGCTCGCTTCGAAGTTCGCGCTCGCACACGCTCCGTCGCGTCATCTGCCGGGAACTCGTCTGAAGAGCCCCGGGGTTTGACGATACCCAGCTCGCTCAAATCCCTTGGAAGCAAAAGCTCTGAGAATGTTGTCAGAGATGTGAACGGCGCAACACCAGATCCAGCTCCTCCCAATACAGACTTTTCGCGTATTTGGTTTGGTCAAGATCGGGTTGTTGGGGAAGCTGTATTTTCATCAACGCCTCGCAATTTGAGCGGGCTTTGTAGTCGATATAGCGTTGCAAGAGACGCAGTGCTGAGTCTTGCTTGGACAGATTCGGAGATTTTGGTGTGTTCAGGAACACGTGTCGTGATAGCCCTTAATTGACTTCTCTTTCTGTGCAGTTCTTTCAGTTTCGAATTGGTGAAAGAGTGCTCGATCGGTCCTTCACCCAAGTCCAGCCGGAAGGTGTCGGTAAAATCTTGGAGTTGCAATTCGTCGACAGCCAGACATTTGTAGTCTTGGGGGTTAGTTATCGCTGTCACGGTGCAGCTTTTGCAATACTTAATCAGTGCAACAGAGCGTCGCCAGGTGGTATACCTTAATCGCGGTGGATGCAAATGGGGACCGAAGTGACTCAGAAAATGCCAGATTGCAGTAGGTCTTTCTGTAATGCCTTTGTTTCCAAACGAACTTTCCAGATCCTTTCTGTGATTTATAGACCAATGCCTACCCAGACAATCTCCCTCGGGACACTTAGTGCAGCATCCCTCATCAATACCACGAATGGCGTCGTCACTCTCCGTCGCACCTCCGCGGGTCACAAGGAGGTATCCTTGTCTCCACCGCCAGAGTCGCAAGATCAGACGCGTCATAGACTTTGGAATTCACAACTCGCGATCGCTTCTCGCCAGGAGATTGATGCTACTCTGACTGCTGTCCTCCCCCTGGAATTCAATTCGCTTATTTTTGGTTACAGTGAGTTTTGAGGTCCGCCTCTGGCAGCCCAGTCTGATGGTTGTTCTCCTAGGCGATGGCCACCTCCGTCAAACCACCTTTTCGGCGCTAACCCCCCCAACGGCGTCCTCGGAGTCAGTTCCTCCCTCATCTTCCATCCATCCAAACGAGGTTCTGCAGTTTCAAAATGTGTCCGACATTCCCATCCCTGCCTCTATCCTTTCGCTGCACCTTATTCGCAACGAACGAATAGGAGACCGATTCATCATTGGAGGATCGGACGACGGTGGCATCAGCGTATGGTCGCTACAGTACGAAGAAACTCCTCTTTGACGCTGGAGGGTTCATTCACGTCTCATCAGGGACTTCAAGCTTTGCGCAAGCTTCGTCCAGTTTATAGCCCCGCTGCTACACGTCGTTCAGGTGCGACAGCAAGAAGAACACGCGGGTCCACTACGTGGATGTGCGTTGTGCGTATCCGTGGATGGCACGATCGCGGTCATGGCAGTGGATGGGTTCGAGTTGTACGTCTGTCTCGGTTGTCGACTTATGCGGCTGGGATGACCCTTTGACCTAGGTTGTATGTTTTGCCGGGTGCATCGTCGCCTCTGTCAAGCATCCATTATGGTGGTGGAGAGGAACATGATTTGCTCATGGTACTCTATGTCGATGGCTCTGCAAGACTGTGGGACATCAAGACGGGCGAGTTTCGTCGTGCGATGGACACTGAAAGGGCTAAAGATGTCCTCGGTACCTCGGGCTGGTTCGAACTGTGAGTCTCGTTGATCCGTCGCAGGGGACGAAGTAAAATACCCAATTTTTTTTCTCAGACCAATTGATGGCAGAGATACGCGCGTAAGTCCCTCGGTATCAACCCTTGCCAACGCGTCTGCCACCGTGGACTCGAGTAAGTCCATGTTTTTGAATCGGAGTCGCGTATCTGAGATCATTTATGAGTGTGCACGTTCTCAATCGCACTGGAGCGTTTCATGAAGTTGACGGCCGTGGATGCGAAAGCATCCGGCAATACCCCGGTCTCGTCCATGACCCCATCCTCGCCGTTGACGCACCTTCGCACTCTACTATCAATCATGCTGACCCCTGGACTGAGTCCGGATATCGATGAAGTGTGTGAAGTCAAGTTGGGCATCGCCTTCAGCTCGGGCGGCGTTGGACATGTTTCGTGAGTCCCGTTCTTGCGCTGCGTACATGATCTCGTGTGTTGAGAACCCCGAAGCAGTCAAGCGACGACGCTATACAACTACCAAAACCTCAAGAACACGTGGTGTACATCAGGGGTCGTCTCTGCCTCGCGAGCGATCGGCATCGTTGCGATACTCAAGACAATGTCGCTCTACGAGAGTACGTTGGTGTCGCGATGGGACGAGTCGCTGAACTGATGGTTTTGATCACAGAAATTAGTGACGACTGTCAAACCGTGATGACGTTCTATGCTACCTCGCTTCAACCTCTCGTCGGACCTTATTATAAAGCGCCGGATGTCGTTTATTTGGCTCGACAATGGCTAGATGCGTCAAGTATGTCCTTCCCTGCTGTATACGTCCTCGTTATATACTGACTTTCGAGTGCAGATGAGTTGCGTCACGCAGCACGGATCTTGTTCGATGCAGGCGTAGTCAAGCTTTCCGACGAGGAAAGTTCTTCGCTCGTGGACGCTTGGCAACATCATCGTCAGTCATGCGTCTGGCCGTCTGTTCTTCTACTGACTTGCCCAAGTGCCGTGTCTACAACCGTCCGCAGATCAAGACTCGAAGCAGTCCGGACTCGCGCTCTTTCTTTGCGGTTACATGGCCATCGAGAAATACAGTCTCCTCTCGACGAGGTGCGTCGTCTGCCCAGCCCGCTCGTTCATCTATTCATGCGCTGCATAGTGCCCTTGTCGACATTTCGAAATCGATATCGCTGTATCTGCACGACGACACCTCGACCCATCGCACCGTCGCTATCGACCTCTGCGCAAGAGGCTTCCACATCTGGCAGCACTACACGGATAGCATGACCCTCTTGCGCGCGCTCTTTGCGCTCGCGACCAACATGCGCAAGGATCAGATTTCCGTCCAAAACGCCGGTCCGCAGGCGCGTTCGGCGGTGTTGCATATCGCGATGCAACACACGGCGCTGTTCATGACGGTATTGACGTTGGACATTCTAAATCCGAGGTCGGTGGCGGAGCGGAAGAGCGTGATGCAGCTGGTGGCGTTTTTGATACGCAAGGTAAGTTCATCGTGCGACGTGCTAGCGTTTACGTTTGCTGACGAGACTGGAACAGCGACCGCTGATACTATACCCACACCTTCCGCGACTGATGGAGGCGGTGGTCAAGTCTCTCGATCCGAACTCGACAGCGAGCCGAGACGCCGTGATAGACACTGCGACCGAAATTATCGGACATGTCGTCAAAACGTACGTCGCTTGCTTCGCTCTCTTCTTCTAATGACGTGCCACCTCACGTTTCCCTCAACAGCTTCCCGACCGTCGACTTTCAAAGCCCGACCCAACGTCTCGCCGTCGGCACCGCCGAAGGCGCCTTCATCATGTACGACCTCAAGTCCGCCACCCAGCTCTACGTCCTTGAGGGCCACACCCACCGCCCGACCGCGTGCGCCTTTTCGCCCGACGGCCGACGGCTCGTGACGGTCTCGCTCGAGGAAGGGGTGGTGAGGGTGTGGAAGGTCGGCCTGAGCTTGGCAGGCGCGTTGTTACATCCCGGGCGGCCGCCGAGGCAGGGCGAGATGGGGTCGCGGCCGTACAAGACGTTTCCGTTCAACGTCGGGGACGAGGGTGAGTAATCGTGGCGTTTGTGCAACGAGTCTCGCTCATGTGTGTCCTTTCTCAGCGAACATGACGATTGCTGGGACGCTCGAGTGGGTGCGGTTTGAATGGTTATCAGATCGCAGCGTACGCCTACGTATACGCGAAAGTACGCTGACCTTTAGTGCATGATCACACCGTCCTATGAAAACCGTGTAGTATGGACTTCTTTGTCGAGTTTGGAACTGTGGTGAAAGTGGTTGAGCCAAATAAGACATGTTTCACAAGCCCGTTTGAGACGCGTATAAATTTCTACTTTTACCCCGGAGTGCTATGGACGATGTCGATCACGCCCTTCCATGTCATCTTTTTGTATCGTCAAATGCGGCGACGGACGTCGCACGCCTTGTTCTTGTAGCTTGCAGAGGTTTACGCACTCGCGTAGACAAGCAGAATAATTATTTAAGTAACTAGGTCGTGATGAGAGCGAGTAGATGAGCGCAAGCTGTTCGGACCCGGAAGACCCAACGTCGGCGCGACACCGGATCTCCTGATCTCACAACTGTCTGGCTGGCGGGGACGAGGGCCAAGTTACAGTAACGTTACGGTCGCTCCTCGTGGCGCTTAGACGATCGGGGGGGAATCGATCGGGTGTTCCTCTGCCAGTGAGAGGACAGTATTGAAACGTGTCAGAGTGAAGCTGTCGTCGACTCGGACCTATGTATCGGCGGTTGCATATCGACGCCATCGGGCAAGCCCCACGCTCCAGTCGGTTTCGAGTTCGCCTGTGACTGCGGAGAGGAAGAGTTAACAGTAAGCTGGAACAGTTCTGAAAGAACGTTGAAAGCATTTCACCCGAGATTCGGTCGTCAAGCTTTCAACAGGAACCAGAACGCCGTGGTGCACGAGCAGAAAGTATATCCAAGATGGTACACATAACCTACAACACATCGAGCGTGCGTACATTGTCAAGAATGTCAGTCAGCGACACGTTCACCTCAAATTGTACCCTGATCAAGGTATCCGCCGCAACCCGCTTGTAGTCCGTCCGTACACCCGACGGCGTCAACCCGAGCAAGATGGCACCGAATAGTTGTCTAAGATGCGCAACTAACCGTCGCGCCCGCGTCTCTCTGTCCATTGGGGGAGCAGAGGAGGGCAATTCAGGTTGAGGAAGCCACGGGGAGTCGGAAACGAATTCTTCCTCTTCTTCGTCAGCGACGTCTTGCTCGTCGATAACTTCTTCGTCAGAGATCTCCTCGTCGTCTGCATTCGGCGAAGGTAATGGCGTGGCGTGTTCCCCGGTAGTCATGCTTCTTCTGTCCTCGCGTTCCAGGAGGGCATCCAACCAATGGTGGACGAGATACAAAGCCTTCATCCGAGAGACATCCTGTTTCGTTTTGATCTGTATCATCCCAAATATGGTGGTGTCTGCACGATAAACGATACGACCCGAGCGTGTTCGATAGCGCGAGAAAGAGGGGAGTGGGAAAGCGATGCATGGCAGTTTCATCCGCTTTCCGGAGAACCAAGGAGGAGAAAGCTCACTGAGACGGTCATACAGACTCAGTGCTAGGTCCAGGTCAAATGAAGAAGAGGGCGACGCGGTGATCATCCTTTCCATCTCGTCGTCCGGAATGTGTGCTGGGAGGTGGGACATCGGTGATTCATCGAATACAGTGATATTTCCTGGCAGGCAACTGTTAAAGCTGCCAGAATCCCCCGTCCAAGCGAGGATACTCATGTCTCCAGATCCGGCAAGCACATGGGACAGTAGGCGTCCTAGCGATGCTTCTCTTTCACCGTAGATTGCGGGTATGCCAGTAACCGAGAATATGCCGAGCAACGAGTAGGCAGTGTCTTCCACCAACGTCGTCTTCCGGGTCGAAGCGAGACGTAACTTCTCCCGGATGCTGCTAAACCCTGGGCAAAGGGCCATCAGTTGCTGAGCAGATATCCCCGTGGCCTCTTCCATCTCCGAGATGACCTGCGGTGAGAGTTTGTGGTTCGGAATGTCCAGATGGAGATAGGGTGTCCAATCCTCGGTGTAGAATTGGATGACATTGGCAGCGATGTATTCCTGCAGCGTCCATGCACGCGTGTTCCAGATGCTCTGAACGAGAGCACCGAGCAGCGATGAAGAGAAAACACCACGGAGAAAAACGATCATCATCGCACAGCCCTGGTACCACTTGAACATGGCGACCAGCGCTTCCTGGAGTACGAAATGATCGGCTTTATTGATGCAGCAGGTATCGCTCCATGCCCAATTGAATCCCCCACCCTGAGCGATCTTGCAAAACATTTTCAGTTTATCGTGAGTCGGAGATTCTTCCAGGTCATACACCGACATGTTTACAACCTCCTGGAACGGTGGCTCGTTATGTTCCCACCTGTGTGAGAACATCACATATCGGAAGTATTGGCGGACTTCACGCTTGATCCGGACATAGTCCTTGCGAATAGTCGTCGATGATACAAGCTCTTTGAAGATTGGTGAGGATTCGATTAAAGAAGCCTGCGCAGCTCTATCATAGAGACGGCCCGTCCCCACGTTGATGAGCACACATGGCAGATGAGGTATAATCTTCTGAATGATTTTCTTAATCGTTGCTCGTGTGCTCGATGGACTGATATATTTGTCGCTGTGCACTATGAAAACAAGTGAATAAGTCAGGTTGATGAGAACAAGGATACAACTCACGCTGAATATCCAGATCGGGTGACTCCATCATCTTCAAGAGCATCATCTCGAAGGCGATAACCGCGTTATCATAGTCTCTTCCCTTGTGCAAAGCTGCATGCTTCATCTATGGAATGGGCTCGCGGTGAGTGATTTGCGTGTTCCATATCGAAGTTCTTGCTTACGTAACACTCTACGTCAGACTTCACCCAGTACTCCTCCGAGAAGCTGCAGCATCTCGGGGACACAGCAATGGATGCCCAGCGACACGACGAGGCAATCTCATACTATACGACCGCATTGTCTCTCAGACCGGCCTGCCCACAAGGTATTCTCATCAGGCGAAGCAATGCGTGGCTTGTGATTGGGTCATGGGAAAAGGCTCGCGACGATGCAGACCAGGTACATCATTTCTGCCTTTCGCAAGTCATCCTTGTTGACGTGTCATCATCAGGCGATCGTGCTTGATCCGTTGTCGCCATGGGGGTACGATCTTCATCGAGGTTCGCTGGCCCTGCAAATTCACTCATCATTTGATGGAAACATTCAACTGCATCCGTTATGTGATCATTGATCTTGAGACATTCACAAACAGCCTGATAGATGGTGACCCTAGGAAGTTTGAACTACAAACGAACGGAATATCAATGCGAGGATGACTACTACGGCAAAAGTAGACACTTACACCAACAGCAGAATCCAGGGCATCCTTCCAAGAAATGCGAGTCAACTTTGCTTTTGCCCAGTTCCTCAAAAGCGGTGTGACTGTTGCTTGAGGTGTCGAGGATTCACCCTGGTCTCTCTGAGGAGCTGAGAGTCGTCGTTGCGTGAAGTCTGGAAAACACTGAATTCATGGCAAACACAGATAGGGAATAAACTTACCACAAACCCAATCAGTCGTAAGTTCACTGGCGTAGACTTCTTTCCACAGATCATTGGTCATTTCGTAGAAGCATTCGACTGCATCCGTCATTCGGTCCATCGATTCGAGGTGTTCACATACGACGCGATAAATTGTGACTCTCGGGAACATAAACTGTGAACGGACAGAGCATATATCACACGACGAGCGCAAGGGAGTGACGGTACTACTTACGCTGGCAGAAGCAACCATGGCATCCATCCACGCGCCACTCACTAGTGTTGATTTTGCCCACTGTCTCAGGAGTGGAATGGAAGTCGCGTTCGCGACAGCGTCATTGTCGTTTTCGATTGTGGAGAGACACTGCTTGGTAAAGCCTGCAAACAAGTTTGGAATGCATAGAAACGAACCGAACAGCACATGAGCTCACCCGAAACCCATTTAGTGAAGGGCACACTGGCATTGACCTCTTCATGAAAAGTGTTTACCAAATCGAGGAGAGATTCGCTTGCATTGTCCTTACGACCCGCCGCATACAGGGCCTCACAAAGACGCTGTCGGACTGTGATGTGAAGATCACCAAATTTCCATCCGGACATCTATCACATACACCAGTGAGTGGTTTCAATAGGTTTCAATAGACATTAGGAAGCTTGCCAACGAGACCACCAGAGGTACGGGGTCCCGGTGATCGTGTAGTTGTGCACGTGCGCGCTCGAACGACTGTATTGCACTCTCGTGGTTGCTGCGCTTCATGTGCAAATTACCCTGGATAAGGTACATGTAAGACTTTTGGAGACGTCAGTGATGTCCGTTGCATGGTAGTACATTGTGTACGTGCCTGAGCCATAGAGCATGTTGAGTTGGAAGTAACTGTAGCAATGAGGTCGTCCATGCGGGATATCGCATCGGGGAGCTCTCCAGCCATACATACGATGATAGCCTACAGGGGTAAGAAGTCTAGGGGAAGCAAAGTTGGGATTTACAGACCTTGATGAAGAGGAGAAGAGTGGCGTGAGATGAATAGGAGTACGCGAACGCGATATCGCACGCCCGATATGCTGCGTCCCTTTCGCCCTTACCGACGTGGGCAGCACTCTTTGCAATGTAGGCAATGATGGACGGTTGAATATCGATAGCCTTGTAGTGAATTAGCGTCAGGGACTGTGCATATGAGAGCCAAGCGAGAAGTACCATTTTTGCATCGACGAGAGCTGCATCCCACTCTCGCAAACGAGCGCGTAGGAGAGCTCGAGCAGCGAGTAGATGATGGCTCGCATCCTCATTTATCGCGGTGGTCAATAGCGCCTCTGCATTTTCGAGCTGGTCGTGCTGCCATGCGTCGAGCGTGGCGTGGTTGACGTGAATGTCTGGTTCCTGGAAGGTGGAGTGCAGACGAGACAGCGGGATGGAATCCTGTTTGGAACAATGAGTAAATTGTTCAGGGCCATGTTCCATTCAGATATGGTGCTCACGGTGATGCGAGATAGACTTTTCAAAAGGATTTTCCCGTCTTTTCCACCGATTGCGAGAAACCGGTTGTCGGGAGAGAATGCGATCGAACGGATGTCTTGAGAGTGTTCAACGACACCTAGCTGGGAGTGTGTGGATGTACTCCAAAGTGTGGCGGTAAGGTTTGAAGAATACGCGATGAACTCGCCATGCTTTGGTACAGCAATGCACGAGGTATTATTGCATTCGAGAACTGGCCATTCAAAGATTGTTGATCCTGTGGATGCGTCCAGTTGCTTGATTGTCTTGCCGGATACAACGAAGAGATGGTCGTTAAACCAGACGAGGCCCTTATTGCAGAATGGGGTGACTTTGACTGGTATTTTCACGATCAAACGACCATCCTGGCTGTCCCAGACTCGAATGTCATCGAAACTGGCTGTTGCGATTTGCTCGCCAGAGGGGGAGAATATCGCCGAGTGTGCAAACTCGTGCTCCAATGTTTGTGTTTGTTTGCCATTGGGGATCTCCCAAACTGTGGCTGTGTAGAAACTCCCCACGGTGACGAGTTTCGTCGAGTCTGGCGAGAAACTGACCGGGTCGTTGGGGTTTCCCGGCTTTGATAGGTTGACAAAGACACCATAGTTCTTCACGTCCTTCCAGACTGTTTTGTATGTCTCGCCATGAAATGCCCCTCCCGCGATCCACTTGCCGTTGTTCGACGCAGTGAGACAGAGGACATGCCTCGCTTCCATCGTAGCCACTCGTTGGCCGTCTTGCATGCGCCACACATCAACGTTGTTACCACCACTCAAGAGATACTCGCCATTCGCTGTGAATGTCACTGCATATAGCCACTTATTGGTGTTGATCTCGATGGGTACGGAACGCTCTTGTCCGGCTATCAGTATCAATACAGCCCCGTCTTGTCACTACCCACCGGTCATTTTGAAAGACGTGGACAACAACGACACAATCCAGTAGAGCAATAGTGGGAGAAGCTGCCACATTGGTACGCCCTCTGCCCATTATATACACGTTGCCCCTCCCTGATATAGATCAGTGCACACGCTCCATCGCCTCGTGTTTTCGGCGCTCCGAGTTCACCCGGTCCCAACGAGGAATCATTTCTACATGGGTGACAGAAATATGGATTCAACCAATCTCTGACACTTTACGGAAGGAAAAAAACACTATCTACTTCCCTCCCTTTGACCTCGCTGATAGCACTCTATAGGAGGGGAAAGTTTCCTCGGGCAAGGACGAAAAGAGATAAGCTCAAACTGATCTGAGAGGCGGTTGCATGCAATTCCTCTTCGATCTGGGCGTTTGCGGCTAGTGTTTATTCGTCAGTTCCCAAATGAGCCTACCCACACAACTGGCACTCACGATTTTGAATGTTGACACATCAACCTGCGATCATGGAAGCTGCTGAGATGATGAACAAGATCGCATTCTGTAGTTGATCGGTGTTATTCACATTTGCTTGAATTCTAGCCTGATTCAATTAGAAACTAACCTTTCTAGTATTCGACCAGAGTCGCGGATCATCGATCATCCTTCACGAATGCGTGTTCGATATCAAACTTGATCATGCTCTCGGGTGGCGTCGATGAAGTGGTAGTCGTGCTGGAGAGTTCATCCTTCCGTGTGGGTAAGGGATCGGCTGTGGTCAACGTTGTGCACTGACTATCAGATACCACGGTCATGATGTCTGGGAAGGTGAGCTGGCGACACTTTTAAAGGTCATACATACTAGCAATTGCATGGGCCAGGTCAGATAGTGTCCGGGCTTACAAAAACACTGATAACTTGTCAGATGCTCTGACCAAATACCTACATTGGAGAGTTGACTTCAGAGTCGATGATATAAGGCCTGAGGTAAATTTATCACGGAACTTCTTCACAGAAGTCATGTGAGTGCGTACTTATTGGGAGAAATTTTGCTTGCTCGATCAAGGTCGCTCCACAGGCAGATATGTACGCTTGGCGGGTTTGTCAGTGTGACCCGCAGTGCTCGAAGGGTCGCTCGATATTCCGATGGAATCAGCACGATATCTGCCGTTGATCTTTCAGCTGCGGGGGAGAGCGTGATATCTGGCTACGATATATGGATCCCATACCTCCCTGGGCATCCACGTCGATTCCACGAGAAGCAAACTAGTCAGGGAAACGCCAGGAGCAACGATCATTCTGAAGAGTAGAAACCATGATCTCTTGGTTTATGATTTGGATTCACAAAGTTTGAACTGCAAGCGCAGCACATCATTACTGGGATCCTAATTAACGAGACGCATTGACACTACACATCTCTCGTTCGACAGGCAATAAACATATTTCGCATTGTCCCGACGAAACCAACTTTGAGGAACAGATCACACCTCGTCCGTGAAACCCTTTTTATGCAAGACACTTCAAGACTGCTCAAGTGGAAGACGGCAGATCACACTCGTGCGGCCTCAGCGCGCACCATTGCGGCTGCAACTGAATCGGGTTCAAGCCCCTCTGCACCATCCTATACCTTACGTCCTGGGTTCCCCATCGCGCATTAGCCACAAGATGAGTTTCCCTGCTGGATGTCGACGCACCTGAAGACGTGGCAACGCCTCGCTCACGTTGAGCGGTGCTCCCGATGGCTGCTTGCCGCTCCAAAAGATCTCGGCAGAGGAGGCGGCACGGGGCCAGACGATCGAGTCCAGGTTTTGAGGTCCGGATTGTTCGGTCCAGAGAATTTGTTCGCCTAATTGTTTCCATCGTCAAGACCCCACCGACGGTCCCAAAAAAAGAGAAACGCACCTCCGAGAACGAGCGAGTACTGGGATTCAGTCAAGTTGGCGAGCGGATCAAAGGTGTAGGACTAGATGGGGAACAAGGCACGTATCAGCCCAAAGGGTTGTACAGGTGACTGCTAAGAAAACCGCTCACCTCGGACCACGTCTTGAAGGGGTCACACCAGCTATTTCTACATCACCGAAAAGACCAGCGTCAGACCTGTCACGCGTGTCATACCTAGCACATGACCTACGCGGTGGGAGCATTTCCCAACCATTCGCCTGCACCACAGTCCTATAATTATGAGCGTGAGAAATGTGTGGAACAGGGGCATCACAACAAGCAGCACGCACGAGATAAAAGTAGTTGGAAGGCGCGTGGACGATGCGGTATCCCAACTCAGCCACAGCGGCTGCGTCTAGGGATGAGATCCAGACCCTGAAACGGATGATCAAAAAAAGGGGTTACTCTGAGGGAGATCAAAGAAACCGACATGATGATGGTCTCTTTCGACAGAGTGAGGTTCCATGTCAACACCATCTCTTCCCAAACGACGGGAGTCTTGCCCTGCGCGATGAGTGCGTTGTGGGTACTGTTGGTAAACTCGGCGAGGGCTTGAGTGAGGGCGTAAGTGAAGTTGGTACCGGTTGTGTTGAGATATTGCAGGGTAACGGTGTCGTTGACGTAGCAGTTGGTGTTGAGTTCGTCGCCGCCAGTGCCAAAGTAGGACGAGGGCATGGTCTTGGCGACGCTGCTCAGAAGAGAGGTAGTGAAATTGACGACCTCGGGAACGGCGAAGCGGAGCTGGCCAGCGGGGGGCTCGTTGGCGTACGTCGTCCAGGGCGCTTCATTGTAACAGGCGACATATTCGGGGTAAGCATCATAAATGCTGGCGGTGTGGCCGGGGGTGTCGATTTCCTATGTTGCACGTCAGCTGTAATCCTGCCCCTAGTATCCGACCACACGTACCAAGAGGACGTCGATACCGTGCTATGACCGACGTACGCGAAATGAGCAGCGGGATCGCACGAGAAAGAAAGAAACGTACTGCATTCGCGTACTGGACGATGTTTTGCACGTCACTCGCGCTGTAAGTCTCGTCGGAAGAGTAGGCACCGTTGGCGGCCAGCTGTGGGTACTCGGCGACCTCGAGCGGGAAACTCTGACTGTCGGTAACGTGCCAATGGAAAGTATTGATCTTGACCCAACTCATCGCGTCGAGCGTCCTAAGCAAGTCCTGGACGGGGAAGCTAGACACGCAAAGGTCACTCCACGTTCACCCTGAGACTATAAACACGGTACGCACTAGTTCCGAGAAGTATCGAGTCCAAATCCGCGGTAGGGCTATACCACGCGTCAGCACACGCGTTCAAAACAAACCGACGCAACGCACATAAGCAGGAGCGTCCGTAATGGCGATCGGGGCCTCGAGCGTATACGTGACATTGTTGTAATAGTACCACAGCTGGCCGAACGTCGTCAAGCCGCGGTAAAGCCCCAACGTCGAGTTTGCAACCAGCGTCGCGGGACTTCCGTCGGCGGGGACAGTGAGAACGTATTCTTCGCTGCGCGAGCCATAGGGTTTGATAGCCTCGGTGGAGATGCTGTTGACGGTTGCGCCGTTTGCGAGGGAGAGCTGAAGCGAACAGAGCGACGGAGCGTTGGTGAGGGAAGCAGAGTCGTTAGCACCGCGCCCGACGACGAGACGACCGAGCTTGTCATTTTGGAGGTCGTACTGTGCCTGTTGGACTGCTTGCTGGAGGTCGCTGGGTGGGTTTTGTATGGTGATGTCAAGATAGAAACCGGGGTCGAGACGAACGGAGGAGGAACCGGTGGAGAGCTGTGAGGGGATGGGCCAGAGCGCAAGTGCGCCTGGGAGGAGAGCAAGGGCGAGCAGGAAAGAGACCATGACTCGCTTGTGTTGTTGTGTCGAGTCTCAGTTTATATTGTGGTCGCGTGAGGTCATGTGTCCTCGTCCTGTACGTAAATCCAAAACGTGCGGGAGTCTGGGCAATTCCGGCCCAGCCCGGCGGTGTCCGCCGAACTTCCGGTCGAATGCCATAAATCTAATTATGTAATATTACAACTCAATCCCCGCTGTGGGATCTCAACTGAACAATCGTCCAATACAGTTATCTGCCTCACACCGACACAGTGCATACACCGCATGCTCACGCACACGCACATCCTCCCCTGCCTTCTTCCTCTCTGCTTCAATCTCTTCCCGCTTCTCCTGCGATCGTGTCTCAGCACAGTCAAATATCACATCAACATCACTCACTTCGATATCCCCATAGTATGAGAAACATAGCTCCTCCCATGGCTCCACGTCTCGCGTCGTAAACACCGCCAACAGCGGCTTGTTGGTATCAGCGTCGCCGATATAACACGCCAATATCTTGCAATTCGGATCGCAACTATGGTTCTACCGCAACCATCAGCGTTCGTTCACACGACACGTTGTCCGAGTCACTCACCAAGAACCGCGTAAACTGACATCATTGTCAAATCAATCAAACGTCACTCTTGATCGACGTAGCACTTACGTTGCCAGCGTGATACGCATCCACCACGTACAAATTTTCCCAGTCGTCCGGGTCCTCCATGCCAAGTTTCAGGTGGTGAAAGTCGATCGAAAACAAATACGTCCGTCCATACAAATCGTAGTACCTGTCACAGCCGTCAGTACACAGGGCACCATATAGTCACACTCGTACCTGCCACGCTCTTCCCCTTCCTGTTCCGTCAACAATTCCCCTGCATAGATACCGATGTACGATCCTTTGGGAATCTTCTTGTTTCCAGCAGACACGCCTGTAACCTATGTGAGCAACATCGCACGAAATTAAACCTGCCGCATTACCCCAGCCCTTGTGCATCGTCCTTACGATATGAACCGGCCATTTGCGTCCATTTTGCACCACCTAGCGACACCATCATATCAGCGACATCAGGTCCAGGTACACAGAACACATGACGCACCCGGTTAGAACAATCCTCGTCGCAACGACAGAATTGGTTGCACTCAAAGATCGGGCACTCGAACCGCTGCAGCATCCCCTTGTGATCGTACACGAACGGAGATCCCGGCCACGTCGGCGGTATGATGTCCTCGTTAATGTACGCTTGCACCCATTTGAGCTGGCGCTGCGCGCACGCGCACTTGCCAGACTTGGGATCGCACCGTCCGACACACCCGCAACCTTCCAGGTTCCTCACGTCTGGCGGTGGCACCCCTTCTCCACACCACATCTCGTTGGTGTAGTGAAACTCCCATCGGGGCGTTACCTCCTCCCCAATGTTATTATCGAAAATCTCGATCAACGGCGCTTCAGGTTCGTTCACCATGGCTTCTTGTATATGCGCCTCAAAGATTCGGCGCGCCACGTCGGACTCACAGAACGAGGCAGGAAACTTGTTCATATAATCCTGCAGTGAGTGCGGCATGTTTTTCGCGAGCTTGTACTCTGGTGGACGCTCCCGCTGCTCGGCCACGTGCGACTCCCACGTGACGACACGGTTCCCGTGCCTGTACTGGGGGCCAGACCGAGAGGTGGATGCACCATTCGTTTGATGAGAAGCGGGTGCAGGACGGCGCAAGGTTTCCAACGAATCGGCAGAGGACGATAAGGGCGACTTCTCGTTCGAGCTCTTCCGCGACGAACGCGAGCGTACTTGGGGAGGCGCTAGTGACGTGCTGGACGCAGTCCTACTTCTGAGAAAATCACTGACAGAAATGCCCTCCGACTGTCCAAGGTGAGCGATAGTCTCCAGACGTACCCACCTACTTACCTCCGATTCACACTCAACGGATGCTGCCAAAAGTGCGTCACACTCCTCAATCGAGTCCACTCCACCTGAACGATGTCGTTCGTGATTAGGATCGTAGGTAACATCCTGGACAGCGTCTTTCGAGGTAGAGGGAGGCTCGTCGAAGGAGGCGCTATCGTCTTCAGGGAGAATGAGATCAGGCGTCGTCGCACGAGACGAGATCTCAATGGGGTCGTCCTGTACGACACCTTTCTCCGACGCGTCAACCTGATCCGACGCGTCAACACCACGTTTGTACCCATGAGCAAACAGGTCTACTCACCGCCATCGCACTCCCCACCTCCAAAGGTTCATCAACCACCCGCGTCTCCAAAGTCTCCACTCCTAAATGATCAGCCAACTAACCAGCCCCCTTAGCAACGCCAGTAAACAGAGCATATACGCGCATCTTACCTCGTCCACCACGTCCATCTCTCCACCCATCTCCGTATCATGCACGAATCGCTCTGACACCCCCTCTGGCTGCGACAAGTGCACCGACGCAAGTTCCAACAACGTATCCGCCTCGTCCACCTCGACCGCTTCCTGCGTCTCTGGCTTGCCCTCAGGCTCGCCCGACGCCATCCCATCGTCATCCACGCGCATTGAGCCAACACCCCTCTCATCGACATCCTTTGCTTGCCTATTCTCCAACGCGATGTCCATCACATCCGCATCCTCCGCACCTCCATCCCTACCCACGTCCGAAACCGGAACCGCGTCGGGTACTACGGGCGACACATGCGACGACGAAAACTGGGGTTGTCTCGGCGGTTGCGGGAGCGTCTTGACGTCCTGCACCTCCGTGTCCACGTCCGCACTGGCGCTCGCACGCGTCTGCGTCGGCGAGTTCCGCACGATATACGCCTCGAACGCCGCCGACATCGACGCCCGCCTCGCATGCCGAGACGCCCTCTCCCTCGGCCTCTGCGACCCCAACAAAAACAGACTCCCCGCACCGCCCATGGACGCACGCGACCGTCTCGCGGTGGGTGAGATCAACGGGTCGGCCGCCCTCGCCTTGCCCTTCTCACGCTCGTCCCGCGCGTGCATGGGCGAAATAAACGCCGTAAACGGCACGGACGTCACCAGTCGTCGCCGCGCACGCGCACTCGACGACGACGCACTCGACTCCGAGGTGGACGCCGTCGTCGGGGTGGGCGTACCCCCTACACCGTGTTTATCGACGCGCGCGCCCTCCGACGATGACGACGACGACGGGCCGTGCTTGGCTTCTGTCGAGGCTGAGACGACGCGCTTGTCGATGGGCGCACACTCCGACGGCAACGGGTCATCATGGGCGTCTGTCGACGTGAAGACGACGTGCGTCGGCACAGGGGCAGGCGGAGGCATAGGCACCGCGACGGGCTCGGATGGCGCGTGCGTCGGTAGCGCAGACGGACCCGCCGCACCCGCGGGCCGCCTCGCCAACAATGCCCGAAGGTCGTTCAAGCTCGGCGTTCTGTCAAACAACTTCTTCGGCTGCGACGCAGCCGGCGCCGGCGTCAAGGGGGGCTGCGTCTGCAAAGGCAACGACGGCTCCGTCGCTGGACCTTGGTTACCGCTCCTGGGAGGCGCACCCTGTTCGGCTGTACCCGTGCATGAGGAACGATTCGAGAACGGTGTCAACGATCGACGTACCTGGGTTGTTGTCCGTACTCCGCTTCTTTCGAACCAGTTCGCGCTCTCCTCTGCGCGCTTGCAAGTGTTCCCTGCATACTTCATTCAGTGCCTCGACCAGAGACATGGGCGCATTCGGACGGGGTACGCGTGGTGGCACGATGAATGGGCGGCTCGACGTGCGAACTAGGGGTTGTGTTCCCGCGGGGGGGTGGGGGGGCGTCGCTGGGACAGACGACATAGTCGGTTGAGTAGACGGCGGTAGATGGTCGTTTGCAGTAGTACTCGACTCTGCGGTTGGTGCTTGAACCGGCGCTGTAAAGGAAGTGCTCTGCGCGACCGAAACCCTTGGTGCTTCTGCCGGTTGTTGCTGTAACGGAGGTGGCGTTGGAACGACTGCCGCGTCCGATGCCCCCGACGGCGCAGGCATCGAAACGGCAGCATCAACCTGCATGTCAGCATCCTCGCTCTGGTTCTGCACCTCACCGACACTCGAGGGCACATCAGCAGGCGTAGAGACGTCACCCGATGCACTTCCCTCCGGACCCTCCCCTTCCTTCTCCCTTTGCTCATGACTCTCCCCCACATTCTCGGGCGCCCTCCCAGATCGTGCCGCACCAATCAATGCTCTGGAAAAGAACGGGTTCTCTCGTGCGTCGGGAAGCGGTCGTTTAAACCGCACCCCCTTGTACAACGAAATGTCCGGCATGACCAGCGAACTCGTGCGTTCAAGCAGCTGTGATGCACTCGTACCTGACGTGGTAGAACGCGGACTTGCCGACGCTGACGGGGACAACCGAGCCAGGGTGTCAGCTGGCGCAATGCGAGCAGGCTGAGACGCCACCTGAGGCGGCGAGACAACGCTCGGCGGTGGTCGGCTCTCCCTGGGTGCCTGCTCGCTCGAAACCTGACTCAAGATCTCCCCGCTTTCTGGGGTCCCTGGGGGACGTTTCGACCGCGGTGGTGCTTCCCTCGGGTCTACCTCGCCTTCCTCGAGGCGCTGCATATGCGCGTCCCTATCTGCATCGGCGTTTGGACGGTCCTTGCCTCCAGAACCCTCGCGTGTCGACGCTCCCAGGAAATCCGCAACTCCATCTTCCACCGTCCTTTCCTCAACCACATCTCCACCTCCTGGAAGCGCATCTTCGCTCCTCGTCTGATCCTCGCCCTCTCCAAGCTGATCCATGTTCACGAACGAATTGAACAGATCATCTGGCACCGACCCAGTCTCTACCCTCTCCGGTACGCTCGTACTCGCACCCGCACTGGCACCTGCACCTGCAGGGCCAGACGAGATAGCCGCAGGCAACGTTGCAAGCGACGGTCCAACGTCAAGGTTGTCCCACTCGTCCCAGGTACCATTCCGATCGGCGTCGTCGCCCGCGGTGCCGAAATTCATGTTGCCAAAGGCATCGTCAAGGTCGTCTGGGGGCGGTGCGTAGGAGGAGGATGCGCCGTGTTCGGAAAGTAGTTCGTCCTCTTCTTGTGTATCTTGAGATCTCGAAGGAGGCTGCTCGGGTAGCCGCGTAGAAGTAGAAGTAGATTCAGGAATGACTGCCGGTGTATCCGTCGGTGCTGGTGCTGCCGCAGGTTGAGGTGCTGCTGATGACGCTGCTGGTGCCCTCTGAGGCGATGGCGGGGGTGGATTGACCTGAGACGTTGAAGCAACCGTAGTTGACACGATCGGAGTCCTCGAGGCAGCCTCACTCGCGCCCAAATCTTCATCGCTGTCCGGGATCGAAATCACCTCTGCATCCGCAGGCGGTGGGGGCCCCTTTCGACGCTGCGTCGGACGGATCACCGGAGTTTGATCGTCTTCAGAACCACTGGTGATGATGATGATCGGATCGTCCTTTCTCGCCGCGGTAGATGCCTGTGAAGGACGAGGACGTCGACGTGTTGAATCGCTTGAATCAGTCAGTTCAATTGTATCGCCGAGTCGATTTTTTGCCATGTCCAGAGGTCGCATGCGTGCCATTTCTTCATTGTAGCTCGTGCGTTTTTCTACGGAGAGTTAGGGTGTGAACTCGTTGAAAGTAAACAAGAGGAGGCACGATGACACACGCTTGTGCTTGGGTCTGATACGCGTCCATGCGACCGACTCGTCCCTCGCTATGTACAGGTAAATTCACGTGAGGTGGCACGAGCATCGAGAACGCGCGAGAAACACGTGTATTAGTGCGAGAGCCCGACATCAACGAAAGAAGGACGCACCCGAGTTCTGCGCGTTCGTCAACAGATTCGAAGTAGTTACTTTCCTCACCTGGGCCGTCTGCTTGCGCGCCGTCACCGGTGCGTATCGCGACCTCGCCCCGCCCTGTCCTCGTGTTTTTTCCAATTCTTTCTCCTTCTCCTTCTCGTGGACGTTGGCTTTGTGAACCAACTGCGAAAGCGTCGGGGGAAAGTCTGAGGTGGACGCGCCACTGCTCGTGCTCGGAGTCCGAGTTGCTCTCACACGTTCTGGTGCAAACGGCGTTTTGAAAGTTTTCTGAGTAGAGGTCGACGCAGGCTGCGTGCGCGAGGGGTGGCCTGCATTCTTACTCGCAAGTGAGGTTGATGAGGACGAGGGGCGAGCTGTACTGGCATCCCCGTTGAGATCCAAGCGTGGCAATTTTTGAGGTTTGCGTGCAGACGCCGCTTCGTCTGTCGGTGCTTTGCGTTTCGAGATAGGAGCACGGATGTGGTGAGGTTCATGTTCAGATTCGTCGTCGCCCATGTCGACGTCAAAGTCGGAACGAAAGCTTGCGTGTGTGGATGGAGAGCTGCTCGCTGGTTCTGAGAATGAAGTTGGTCAGAGTTGTGTGTGCGAGTTGGTGCGGTGTCGTACCGGAAAGAACAGCCCAAGATGGGCCTGGTGAGATCCTACGCTGTCGAGGTGTCATGATGGTACGAAATAAAAATTCAACCACAGTTCATCCAGTTCGTTCGCAACGTGAACTTTGCATGTTCTTTATTATCTTCTATCATAGGTACATCGCCGTCAGACCGGATCCTTTAAATGAGTAATTTCCTAACATGGACCGGCGTTGTCAAGAGTTCCGAGTCATCCTTTGTAACCATCTCATTAAGATCTGTTGGTCCTTCTCCACTGACCATAGGATAAAACGTGGGGTACTATCGGGAAACAGGTGACGACTGGTCGGCCACCCAGACGGTAAAGTTTGTAACCATGCATGTTTTGTCGGACGTGGTAACCGGGTAGATGAACCTTCCATAGGAACACGATCTGCGTGAACAAAGAGATGAAAGGGAAACACGTATGAACAGAAAGCGCTGACTCACGATTTCTCCGCTAAATGCGCCGTTGATGTCCATGTCTTCGACAATGTCCGGTGCGTCCTACAGTATCAAGATAGGGCTGCAGTGGTACTGAGACCTGACAAGAGTGTTTCTGGCCCATCGAAATCAACGCTCGAAGCGACATACGCGTGGTGACATTCACAGCGAATGGAAAGCATCTCTTGAACAGTGGATCCACAACGTCCAAGTGTGGCGAGTGCAAGACGGCCAACGAGTGGCTACGATGGAGGCAATTGGCGCCCCGGCGTGTCTGGCAGTGTCGAACAATGACAGATGGACTGCGGCGGGGACCCATCATGGCAACGTGTTCTTGTGGAACTCGACGACATACGAAAGAGTCTTGGAGTACAAGGACCATTACTGTGATGTCCAAGGAGTCGATTTCTCGCAGGACTCGACCCGGTTCCTCTCCGCGTCGGGGCGACGTCACACTCTGGGACCTTGCCACTCGAAAACAAGTACGGGCACTCCGCCACGACAGCCAAGTGATCGCAGCGAAATTCTCGCCGCAGGGCGATCGATTTGCAACAACAACTCGCGATGGATCTGTTCGAGTCTGGGACAGCGAAGAAGGTCGCTTTCTCGTCGACATCTCAGTTACGGTGACCGTATGGCGCAACAAAGGGGTTCAACAATCAACGAACTCGACGCATCCACCGGTTTAACAGTCTCAGAATGGCCAGTCTTCGATAGTAACTACCACTCCTGGATTGCTCTATTAAAGCATGGCGAATCCATTGCATACTCGACTAACCGTGCCGTCACGGTTTGGGATTGCGCTCTCTCCCTGCGACCAGTTTCTTGCGTTTGGTGGAAGCGATGGAAAATCGTCACCAAAAGTCCATCTTGCATTATCGTGAGTACCACGTCTCGTTGGATTACGGCATGGAGGGACAACTCACTTTCTCCGTTCTTTCCAATCAAGATCTGATCCCATTGTCTCGTCTACACCCCACTTTCAAAGAACCCGACAATCGGATTGACCGTACCGTACTCGATGCATGGAAGCACGATCATCTCGAAAACGCAGAAGTGTTATTGACCAGCGCTATACACGAGTCTCAGCATCCAAGCCACCATCTGCTCGCCGCTCGAGCTCTCGTACGGGCTCGTTTGCGAGACTGAGATGCAGCCCTGGTTAATGCTCAATTGGTGCTTCTTTCTTTCCTCTCCCATTTACGCTGACTCATGCTAATTCACGCCAAAGCCATCGATATTCAACCTTGGATCATCGGCTATGTTGCAGAGAGCGTAGCCCATGTCGGCAAGAGCGAGCGGGATACTGCTTGTCGGGCATGCGACATCGCGTTCGAGCGCTTTCATTCATCTCACGTAACCTTTCTCCTCTTCATCAAGGTCTGTTTTTCTGGACTTGGTTGCCCCCAACTGCTCATCCCCCCAGACTACACTCCGGTGCCTCGTGGGCCTGGCCCTCTTATTTTCAAGTTCGTCGTTTCAAGATTCATGATCAACTGGGTCATATGTGAACGTCTCGAAACGATCGAGTGCACAATGGACGCAAGAGAGTGTTTTTACCAGATGGCGGCTGAATTGGGGAGGATTATTGACACTGATCTGACGCACAAGCACGCACTCACCACCATTGTGATTGTGCTCCTTATTGCGCTCAGGTTCATTGATTACCCGCATCTCCATCCAACTCGGATCAACCATCAACACTGATCCCCCGTGTCAGCATCCTTTTCTTGCCCATCTACCTCAACCGTATTCTCCAGCGCAATGTCTGTCATGCTCGTATCATCGGTGGGTCCTTCCCTACTAAGGTCCGAGACCGGAAGCATAACCGGAACCTCGTCGAGTACCACAGACGACCAGACTCGCTGGTTCCGTGCCCGTTCCCGCGTCCGCCCTAGTGCTAGTGAGCGGCAGCTTCTATGAATCCCACGGGAGATACGCTTCCAACGCCGCCGACGTCCACTCCCCAGTTCCATGTCAAACAATCACCCGTTGAGCCTCTTTGAACATAGCAGAGTATGCCTTGCTAACCCACCATCCCTAAATCGACGACCTCATCAGGACAATGGCGACATGAATATATGCATCATCCATAACAAGCTGCACTCCTGCGTAAAGTGAGACGCCTCATGGCATGCGATTATACAGCATGTTTTGTCGACTACTCCTCAGCGAACAGGCGCACGATCAAATAAGCAGTAGATCCAAGGAAGCGGACGACTGCAGAAGTTTGGAGTATGTTGTGAAGGTATGAATCAGATCGCTTACATGCCATCCCTGCGATGGAGAACAAGATGAAAGACAGGTAATTAGATATCCACGAATACCGGGCTTATTCTGCCCCCCAGGGTTGGTATGACGGATCTGTATCGGCATGACAATGAGTTCATGGAAAGCAGGCGGAGAAGGACAAGACGTACAGGACAACGACTGCTAGCAAAGCCTGAAAGGGTCTGTTAGCAAAAAAAAACCATCGCTCACGATTGATGACAACGAACATTGCTCAGCGTCCAAACCAACAATACCTTGAATCAATCAGGTTCAACAAATCAATTAGCCACTATCATAATGGTTCATTAAGTCGTCATACTCACGTTCGTCCGGAAAGTTTTGTAGTAATCCTCTTTCTGTGTCATCGGGTCTATTTTTCCTTCACTTTCGGCGGGTTGCTAGACAAGAGTGTGGCAGCATCTTCATAGGCAGCATTGATATCCTTTTCCTCCACAAGTATAGCAACTTGAACTGCATTCTTATTTGCTCCCTTACCGAGAGAGACAACACCAAGGTCAGTGGAAATCCTGTTGTCACCCTTTGTGCCCCAAGACACATCATGAACGTTGGCGAACTGCAAATAGATATAAGTGATTCATTTAAGAGTCAAACGACGGAAAACGCACACCATAGACGTTAAAGACCGCGATATATGATGGTGCCATCAAAAGATACGGTATGAAGGGGGTAATTATGCCATGGTTCAAACTATACTTTGGTTAGTTGTTTCGACGAGCAATATATCAAACACGGACGTACGGATAAAAGCGAGTAAACGATATAAAGCCCGAGCGTTGTCGCAAGTGAAAGGACGATGTTTCGGAAGAGCGTATTCGCAAGGAAGTCTTTAAGTCGGATGGCGCGACCTTCAGACGGGGCAACGCTCTCAGTAAGCGAGAAGTACTGCTGCAGCCTGTCAAGAAGCAACTTTGAGGATACATTTATGAAAGGTAGAGCGTGTCGAATGCACCGTCATGTATATCGTGATCAAACTAAACCCAAGGAGAGCCAGGGTACATGCAACCTTGGAGCCTTGTGGCCGGTTGCCTAGTGAAAGAAGGAAACACATGATAAGAAGCCCCAGGTAAAAGTGGTTGAGAATAAGATTCGGGTAATGGAAGACCGAAAGGTAGTCTTCCAGTGCAGTTGTGAGAATGGTAAAGGCAATGTAGTAATTTCCCTAGCGCAGGATAGACGTCACTAAGATGATTTAACATGAAGCATGACAGCACGTACGAGGGCGAACCAAGAGAATATTAGGTTGTACAGTTGATAGAGCATTTCGGAATGGAACCAAAACTTGCGAAGGAAGATCGATAGATGTGGTGGAAATGAACAATACTGTGAACCGCGGTGAAGAACGATCCATTGAGCCACCGTCGACGTTGTGATATCAGCTCTGGAACTCCGTCTGGAGCGTCGGTAACAGCGTAGGCTGACTTAACATAGTGTAGAATCCACGACGCATGGCGCTTCGAGACCAACTCCCAACACAATATCTGACGTATTCGTGAATTACTGGAGCGCAACTCGCTGGAAGCAGTGACTTACCCGATCCTCAGCTAGATACATGTTGACAGTGAAGATATCCGCGCTTGCGCCATGCATTTTCTCTCCTAAAAAGTACGCCACTTGTCAACCAAGTGACAAACTGTGCAGAAGAGATCGAGGTATGTATATGACGAGCACGAGTCCGGACGCCCCAAAAAGCTCTTGCAAAGAGCACCTGGTGCAAGGTGGTTGTGGAGGTGATAATCAAGTCTAACTTGAACTAAGCTATGGTATTAGTCAAGTGTCTACGCCAGGTTACCCGGATTAGTTGACGGGAAAGAGGAAAGCTCAGACAATCAGGCTGTTTGACTTGTTCTGCATGCAATGCCAAGGTCCTCTCTGATGTTGCAAATGCAGACGAAAAGCGTAGGGCTAGAAAACCAAAATGGCCAAGGGAACAAGAAGGCGTGCAAGAAGCAATAGAGAAAGCGGTACGCCGGATCGACGAGGGTGCACGTCACTGATGTCGAGCAAGCGGCACTTCTGAGATAGCCAATATGTTGGTTACGTGGATGTCAAAGTGTAGAAAACAGACGTGAGACCGAATGATGGTTGCGAGTGGATATGGTTGGTCATTAATTCATTCTGGAGGAAGGGCTGCGTGGTCAGCAGCAATATTGGGACGTCGTAGGCATGTATACATCACGGAGATGAGACCAGACTGACAACTTGGCCAAGAACGGATGTAGATTACAACTATCAC
>JBBPOE010000151.1:0-48173 GCA_038091295.1 Tylopilus felleus | reverse complement strand
AATGGAGCCTTACTCCCCAAGTTCAGGAGGCGACGCGCACGGACGATCAAGCTCTCGCCACGTTTGAAGCCTTTTGTGATATCTTGGTCAGGCCTCGGTCGTCAGCTGACTTTGTAAACTGATTCCCGTTGACAGTGGGAGAACAAGGCTTGTCCAGTCAATGGCAGGTTCACTGCTCCCGAACGTTCTCATACGTTGCTAACAGTTCATCCCCCTTTAGTGTTATACGAAGCACTCGAAGTAAGTATTGTACTTGGTCTGAGCTCCCACGATCGCCAAAGCTCGCGCTTTCACAGGCCATCCTCCATGCGTGCCTGAAGAATGGCCACCTATCCCTGGAAAAGTTTTCACGGTGGCTCCGATCAATATGTACCATTCTGTTGTCGCAAGGCACTGTGGCGGACCGATCAAAGGCGATTCAGTACATGGAACAAGCCAGTGCTGTCTTGGAAGAGCACGGTAACCTTGTGGAAAACGGTATCCCCGTTAGTATCTCGCTCTGACAGACGGAATGTGACGGGTCCCCTAACTGGTGAACAGCTCTTCCCGGCAGATGAACGCCTCTGGCTGCTCAGCACAGCCTACAACACGGGCGTGGAATGCTTGCAGTGCGTGGTCCTCTCGTTTCGTGTTCGGCTGATGTCAAGCAAGGGGTGTGTGCGTGTGTAGCGCTTCCCTCGTGGACGAAGCGAAACGATGGTTCGAGTGCTCTACCGTCCTTTGTCGGTTCATTTCAGACGGCAGGCTGCGGGCGGAAAAGGTACGTCCGACGACGACTGCGGAACGTGCTTACGACGCAGCGCCACCGCTGTTATCTCTAGATATCCAAGGCTTACACGGAACTACTGACGCGCTACACCGATCAACGCAGTCGTTGATGACCCATTTCCGTGTCCGATGTCATTCCGTCTCACTCATCGCATGTCGTTCGTGCCTATTGTACTTTTTTTTTTTCTTCTTGTTGCAATGTAATCCGTGTGTGTCATCATTGCTCCCCATAGTCTCTGAGTTGGTACAGTAACACACGTCCACGATTGTTTCCTATCGCGAGGTATTCGCTTCCAGCAGAAAAATCCATCGCAGTGACGTGACCCAGCGGCGTCTTCGTCGTCGGCCAATTTCCAAAGGCAGTGAGCGACGGGAGGTGGACCTGTCCATTCCCGACGTGAGGATTCGTCAAAAATTGAGGGACTCCAAAAAAAAAAAAAGAAGACGTACCAAACGCATTTGATCCTTTTTGACGTTGCTCGCCATGGCGAGCAACTGTGCGTCGTGGTTGTAGCTCAGACACGAAATGTTGGTCGTCAGATGGCCCAACGTTTTCAGCGGTTTTGGTTTGACAGTCTCGAGCGACACGGCGCTCTCTGCAGTGTACATATTGACGAGGCCCGTGTTGGATCTAGAAAAATATACATCAGCACGCGTCCCGTCGAGCCTCGCCAAGGGCAAGGAACGCACCCGATGGCGAGGTAACTCCCCCGCTGGTCACCGCCCATGACCCGGCTCCCAAACCCGCCCTCGTCCTGCCACCGCGTGACACACCGTCGCTGACCAACGTCCCAGACGTACACCTGCGCGTCCTCAGTGAGGCTGAGGAGCTGCGCGTTCGCGCCTCCGTGGCGGGACCACCACAGCGCGCGGATCGCCGCGTTGGCTTTGAGCGAGGCGACGACCTGCGCGGCGCCTGAGCGCCAGTCGACGAGGTGGACGTGTCCGCGGCGGCCTGCAACGGCGAGGACGTCCCCGGTCGGGTTAAAGGCGCACGTGTCCATGCTCGCGTCTTGGTTGGCGCTGCCAAACGTGGTGCCCCACAGGCCGCGCGGGGAGCGGTACGAGGTGCCGGATTGGAGGTCGTAGGTGTAGTAGAATGGGCGGGGACCGGTGAGTAGGATGGAGGAACCGCTAGGGTGGAACATGGCGTTCGTAACTGGGAGGGAAGGTATATGCAGCGTTTGGGCGTGTGGGTTGGTCAAACCATCGACCTAGCGGATGCCAAGTGAATAAATAGGGGTAGTAACAAGAAACGGAACGTACATGAAAGAGGCGTAGGCGTCTGTCTGTGCTAGCGGTGAGCAGGACGGGGATCTGTGGAGAGGGATGGAACTGGAGGGATTTTATTTCCCCTTCGGCGGGTGCGGCCTGGTTAGCGTCACGCAGACGGTCGACCGAGATGATTCCTGGCGTCAACGTGTTTGGTTTCCTCCCGCCTGATATGCCGCCCGTCGAGGCGAGGAGATCCGGGATGACATCCTCGACCTCGACCTCCGCCTCTGACCCAGATGCAGATCGCCGACGCTTGGGATGCAACTTTTTGCGTGCTTTCGACGCCCACTCTGGGGCCGGATTGATTTGCTCGTATTGTCTCCGCAGCCTGCGTTCGTATTCGCGTCCACCGACGACGTCTTCCGCAGGTGCATCGCGAAGTTTCCGCAAGCGCGTATGTGATGTGAGTGATACCTGTATGTTGGCATCGTCTGGATCTACCCAGGCGGGTGCCTTGCGTGTCGACGACCTCAGGGTATTTCCAAGAGACGTTTCCTGGCCGGGTTCGATTATGGAAGCATCGTCGTCCGGCGTCGGCTGTTCATGGAGAGGTTCTTCCTCCACCGCCACATCGGCACCACCGTCACTCTCGTCAAGTGCACTAGGGTCCTCGTCTAAAGCGAGTGCCTTGATCGACGAAGATCCGGCACTATCGTCAATGAAAAACAGCTGGACACCACGCGCACGTCTCAGCCAAAAAAAAAGTGGACCAAATGAAGGGGTACATACATCTGAATCGAGCATGTTCTCCAGCTCCTTCAGACCAGGTTCTGCAGCGCCATCGTCGACGTCGGAAATGACGACTCGGTCGGCGTCGTCGTCGTCACTGCCGCGTCGTTTCCCTTTGCTTTTCTCGGACGGCACGTAGGGCACGCCGAACAGCGTGCTTTCTAGACGTCGTTCTTCGTCGTCCTTGTTGGTGTCATCGACGAAGGAGCGGCTACCAAGCGGCTGGATGGTGTCCTCCTTGGAGGTCTTTTGTCGTTTGCGAGACTTGCCCATCGTGTCGAAGTCACACCCAACAATTGTGGCTGTGCAAAATATCTATTTCGACAAGACTAGGCTTATGCCGGGCAAGATGTGACTCCTTGCTTGACTGTCCCACTACCCAAGCCACATTCCCAGGGAACGTCTGGTGGGTCGTGATTCTACAGAAGGAGCCGATGTGGTGGTTTACTCTCCGCTCCCCAGTGGGACCGATACCCTGAAGTCGTTGGTCCCTTCAGATACCGTCAGAATAAAGGGCGCCACTTTGGCAGTCAACGTGCAACTCTGAACTGGTTATACGCCACCGCCGCCAACGTAGAGATCTTCATGATCGGGTACTTTCGAGGACCGACTAGACATAAAATTTAACCTCTGACGTGTCATCGCACTGGCACCTGCCAACCTGTGAGGAAGACCAAGCTTTACAAGAAACGCTGTATGTTCTTTACCGAGAATAGCGCTGCGCGGAAGTTCAATGTGATCCAGAAAAGATGCCGGAGAAGATACGGACGAGATTACGCTTGATGTTCATCGCCTCCGCTCTAACCGCATGTGCACTAGGCTGAAGATGTGATGCCGTGCACTTTTGAATACATAGAAGGAGGGACAAAGGATGGACCGGATATTCGGGATCACGTACAAGTACCCTTGCAGGGGCTAGAAGATGCGTGTCAATGGGTTTCATGCCTCGGGTGCGGCTCAAGGGCTCACCCGATGGTATAGCCGTGATCTGACGCGCCAGAGAGTCTAGTCCCGCTGGCTATCGTAAGATGCGAGATTTGTGAGAACGAGGTTGATAGGAACAAATTGATGGAGCGAGTTTCAATGAAACAGCCAGGGATGTGGTCGACCATGCTGTCTTGGAGAATGACTGAGAAGCTTGGAGACACATCAGATGCGAGACCAGTGGTTGATGGTACCCCGTTTCCAGCCTCGGGACCCGATGGTAGAGATGTTAAGATGGCGTCCATTGGAACCGCGTGAACCGCAACCAAAGGAACTTTGCTCGCTCTCTTCACCGCGTCTCCCGGCGGATTTCCTTGGTCAGTTGAGCTAATTTGGGTACTGAATGGTTACGGAGCTCCGCAGAGGGTGTTGACCGGTGTTTACTTCACTCAGCGCTTCAGCCTCGACCACCCGACCACGATCTCGCACTACTGTTGCGGCCTGCTCTGCGTGCAAGCCGAGTGCAGAGCATCTCCAACATTCCCGTCCGTCTATTTTCTCCCTTCATTCACAGCTCGCTGACCATCGCCGTTCCCAGTCCCATCACACTCGATTCGTTTCTCAGCATCTCCTGTCTCATTTTGTCCCCCGGGGCCCAGCGCTCCATCTTGGTCTTCTTTTCTGTAAATTTTCATTCAATAGTACTTTCATCATGGGTATATGCTTTTCTTCGGGTGGCATCATGAACGTCTCCGATGACGATAGGCGCAAGCATCGGGAAGCCGAAAAGATGCTACGCGAGGTCGGTCTCTCTTCCCTCCGTTTCGCATCCTCATTACTGATTTCGTTTCGTTTCTAGGCCAAGGTCAAGATGACCACTCAGGTCAAGGTCGGTGCTCGGACGGTCATGCCACCCCTTCCTGAAACCTCATTCTTAATCTCGTCATAGGTGCTTCTCCTTGGCTCTGGCGACTCGGGCAAATCAACCATTCTCAAGGTACGTCTTTCCCGTTTCGTTTGCCATACTCTCATTTCCGTCCCTCACCACAGCAAATGCGACTCATCCACCGGGTTCCGTTTGCGGCAGAAGAGATCGAAAGCTATCGGCAGCTCGTCTTCAACAACTTGACGACAGGCATGGCGTACGTACTAGAGGCCATGGAAGACATGGGTCTCGAAGTCGCAGAGGAGAACTTGCCACACGTCGACACAATCATGAACGCCCGCGATCCACAGCCTTATCAACCGTTTCCAAGAACGTATTATGAACCTCTGAAAGCACTTTGGGAAGACAAGGCCATTCAAAGAACGCACCAGCGAGGAAACGAAGCTGCCTTGCCGGAAAAGTGCGTACCTTCGTATGCGTCATGTCGTATGCGCGTGTTTAGGTTCGTCCATAGTTTGGCCTACTTCTTCCCAGATCTGGACCGCCTGTTCGAAGAACATTACCAACCGACGGAACAGGACATTGTTCAATGCCGAGCACGGACGATCGGCATCACTGAAACAACGTTTCAGCTCAAGGACCATGAAATGCTCATGGTCGATGTGGGTGGACAGAAGAGCGAGCGAAGAAAGTGGATACACTGTTTCCAAGACGTGACCAGTATACTATTCTTGGTCAGCCTCAGTGGGTACGACCAATGTCTCGTAGAAGACCGAGACGCGGTAGGTGATGTGTATTTGGCGTGTGTCGACGCTCACTTGTGCACTAGAACCAAATGCAAGACGCAATGACGATCTGGGATTCGATATGTCATTCCCAGTGGTTCAAGCAGACATCATTAGTGGGTGATGTTCACAAAGTACTGCGTCGTCATGGTTAACAGGAGATGGCGACAGATATTATTTCTCAACAAGGATGACTTATTCCAAAAGAAGATTACGCATTCAGCTATTAAAAACTTTTTCCCAGTATGATGACGATATGTTGAGGAGTGACGTTGGCTGATGGTATTTTCAGGACTTTGAGGGCGAAGCAGGCGACGCGAAAGCGGGGCGCGATTACTTTAGAAAACGGTTCTCGCGACTGGCGCAAAAGGCTGGCCGCTCTAAGGAGCGGGAGATATACATACAGTACGTAAAAGTGCCTGTTCGGTTAGTGGTATTGAGACATTGTCAGTGTAACAACGGCAACGGATACAGCGCTGCTGAGGGTGGTGATGGCTGCTGTCGAAGGTATGTGTTGTTGAACGTGTCAGGTTCAGTGGGCTGATATATTTTGTAGAGTAAGTGTTCATATTTCCACATCCCCGTCTTCCAAGTTCAATTTTTTTCGACCGTGCGCCACACTACTGTTCGATAGCATCATTCTCCGCTCCAATCTTGAAATCGCTGCACTGATCTAATCTGTTTTGCTTTTTTTCTGTCATGTTGTGCAACCTTGTATCTTTGGGACGTCGCCCCTGCCCGTCGAACGCATCTTGTTGTTGTTGTTGACCACACACATGTCCATGCCATTCCATGCCGGATAATAAACACGACCATACCCTTCCTTCTTTTCCTCTTTTTTTTTTTTCTCATCGCTGGGTTAACCCGATACTGATCTGCCGTATGTCTTTGGTACTTCGGTTCGACACGTAATTGCGGATCCATTTCTTGCCTTGATGTCCGCTTCGATGATTGGAAAATCGTTCTGCCGGACCCTTTTTTTTCCATCGAACAGTGCCATTGTCAGCAAGAACGTGAGTCAATCCCCCGAAGTTCGCGGAAAGACGCGTGACTGACCCTCCAATGGTGACAGATTCGCGAAGTCATGCTCTAATGATTCTTTTATTATAAAATATACCGATGACCATTATTTCTGCGGAGTGGTTACTTAAATTATTCTATGGCCTTATACCGGATGTAACTTAGTGTACAAACAAGTCCTAGTCTCACGCTTAACCATGACCGAGGTCGCAAACATTCTCTCCCTCACAAGCACCTCCCGCGCTTTCACCGCCCATCGCGCGAGCGTCGTCGAGCACCATGACCCCTCAGGACATCATCCACACAAAACGCCACGCTTGGATCACGACTCTGACTCTGGCACCGCATACAGGTCCCGAGATCCCAAAGGTAAAGCAGTAGAGAGAAACGGTCCCATAAGAATACACCTTCAGATCACCTGTGAGCACCGTTTGGAGTACGAAGAGGCTCCTCTTCACGTTCCCCTTCAGCAAAGGCACCCAGCCCATCTCAGGATCCCTACGCTCTTCTGAGAGGTTGCACCCGATTGCTGCTGACCAGGGGGTTTCAAACCGAGCTGTTACCGGCGACGTTTGAATGCATGTACATCACCTGCTGCTCGCAGGTCCGCGTACCAGGACAGGGCGAGAAGCTCTACGGGATGCTCGTCATCGAGATCGAACAATGCAACACGTCTCTGCGCCGCGAACTCGAGGCGGCCCGGGAGAACGGCCATCTCATGGACTGGCTCAGGCTGTTTGTCCACGTCTGCGAGTGGTTCGAGAACAAGGTGGTACGTCCCGATCAGGATCGTTTAGAATACCGTTCGGAGTGCACATGGCTTCCTTGTCTGGTCTAGGCCCTCTTGCAGTCTTTGTTGTCCTACCTCGACCGCGCGTTTATTGCCAAAGACACGAAACGTCAGAATATTCGGTGCGTGGTGTGGTCCTCCCTGTACTCGGGATCGCTGATGCGTCCTATCTTAGCGATCTCGCCTTTACGTCGTTCAAGCGGCAAATACTACACGACGCGCCGACAGTCGACTCCCTCCGTGCAACCGTTGTGGCATGGTTAAATAAGGAGAGAGCGGAGAGGTCTGCTTTCCCTCCTTTGGATAGGTTACACGCCCGTTGACTGTTGTCGTAGGTCCACTGATCCCAACCGTAAGATGATCAAGAGCCTCGTCTCTCATCTCCTCCTCCATGACATGTATGTTGTCATATTTGAGCGTTCTATTCTCGATGAAACGTTGTCGTTTTATACCGACGAGGCAAGTCACAAGGTCGAGAAACTCGGCCGCAGTGCGGAGCAGTTTTTGATTCACGTCACGGAACGTACCGGCGAGGAGCGGGACAGAGCCGAGGAAGTCTGCGGCGGCGTCGGAGAGACCGTCAAGGGCATCGTGCACGCTTGTAGGCGGGGGTTGTTGGAGACGAGGTTGCAGTGGCTTGCCAAGGAGGGTGCGTATGGTTTTCCTCCGCGTCGTTGCTGGTATCTGATGTGATACAGCTCTCAGCCCCCTCATGACTGCACAGGGCATGGACAAGCTCCGCTCGATGCACGCAGAGTTCGAGGCTCTCGATAGCCTCAGTATACTTTGCAAAGAATTCAAGTCCTACATACAGGTAATGTAATGCACACCATCCGTCGTGTGTGCCATCTGACACGTTTGACTGGTGTCTAGACGAGCGTCGGGAACATTGTCAAAGACATGGAGCACGAAGACGACATGGTCGAACGCATTCTCACATTCAAGACGTTTGCAGACCACGTACTTCAAACTTCCTTTGTCTCCTCTTCCACTCCCAATACTTCGTTTTCCTACGCGCTGACCGATGCCTTTGCTACCGGTTTCAAAGCTCGTCGGAACAAGCCTGCAGAACTCATTGCCCGACACCTCGACAAGCTTATGCGGCGTGGACAACGGGACATCTCGGACGCAGAATGGGAGTCTATGCTGGAGAAAGTGCTGTCGTTGTACAGGTTCACCGACGATAAAGACGTGTTCAGGACCTTTTATACGAGGGCCTTGGCAAAGCGGCTGTTGCTCGAAAAGAGTGCATCGGACGACTTTGAGAAGGGCGCACTGAGGATATTGAAGGAGAGTGAGTGACATCGCGTTCTGGCTTGGGGGTGATTGATGACCCTTTATTTCAGGATATGATCCCGAATTCGGGCAAGGAGATCACATGTTCAATGATCTTGCTCTTTCGAGAGAAGTGTTGAGAGAATTCCACAACCGCCTTCCAGAAACGAGCAGCGCTCGAAAGCTGTCTGTGATGGTTCTCCAACGGAGTGTATGGCCATTTGCAGCACGGAAGAAAGACGTCGATTTGCATCCCTTTGTATGCATGCTTGTATCGCCTTTTTCTCTTTCTTCTGACGGACCACGTTTCGTAGATGCACACCGATCTCTCGCAGTACGCTACTTTCTACAAGCTCAAGCATCAAGGACACAAGCTGGAGTGGGACCACTCCCTTGGTACGGCGACGCTCAAAGCGCGGTTCGCCGCTGGCAACAAGGACTTGGCCGTCAGTCTGTACCAAGCTGTGGTGTTACTCCTCTTCAATGAGGAGACGGAGATTGGGTACAAGGCCATCCTAGAGGCCATCCGGATGGGTGAGGCACACGCATGCACTCTTTTAGGCGCCAAGCGCTGACGTCGTCGGACGACAGACGAGCCCGAACTCAAACGGACGCTTCAGAGTCTAGCGTGTGCGAACAAAAAAGTCCTCCGGAAGCGACCTGTGGGGAGGGAGGTCGGCGACGACGACGTATTTTATTTTAATGCCGACTTTACGGATGCGAGGGCCAAGGTGCACATCAACTCTATCCAGGCCAAGGACACGGTACGTCGTCCTTGCTGTTGTGTCGCTTGACGTCGTCCTCTGACGTGGGTGCAGCCCGAGGAATCGAAACGGACGCAATCGCACATTGACTCGGACCGCAAGCACTATCTCGACGCGGCGATCGTACGGATCATGAAGGCGAAAAAGGAGTTGAGTTACGAGGCGTTGAAGGCGCAGACGATCGAGGCGGTCAAGAACCATTTCGTACCCGAGGTGAACGTGATCAAGCAGCGGATCGTGGGGTTGGTGGAGCAGGAGTATTTGAGGCGGGACGAGGAGGATATGAACAAGTTTATTTACGTTGCGTGAGGTTGAGGTGGTTGTGTAGGATACGGACGTCTTGGACCGAGCGAGTGGAGACCGTTGTTCATGGATGGCAATGTAGCAGTAAATGTCTAGACAATCAAAACCACATTGTTTGCCTCGCATCCATCACCTCACCGAAAATTCCGCACCCCGAGAGTCCCAGTGGGAGGGGTGGAAAGCGGGACTCGAATCTCGGGGGTACGATCGATGGACGTCGATGCGTGCACGCTGTCAAGCTACGGATCCACCCCCTTTTTTCCTAACTCGTTTTCGAAGCCACATCGACCTCGACGTCCGCATTGTCCAACAACGAACGCAACAGCTCCGAATACTGACGATGTAATCTCCCTGCGATGCCCGAGGGGGGAGGTATATTCAGCGATGCAGGCGACGAGCAGAACCGGCGTACGGACTCGCGCGATCGACTGCTTGAACGTAGTCCTCGTTGGCTTCCGTCATGGCTGTTTCGAGCGCTTCGAGGCGGTGTGCCTGTATGTGAGACGATGCGTGGGTTAGAACGGGACGTCACAGATCGGGGGAAACGGGGGGGCAGGGGGGAAACGGGAAGGAGAAGGAGAAGGAGAAGGGACTCGCCTGTGTTTCCTCGGGTTCGGGCACGGGGAGCGATTGAATGAGGACTTGGATCTGCTTTGCTTTGACGATCAGGTCGTCGACGAGCTCGCGCGTGTTTGCTGGCAAGGGGGAGCCCGGACCGAGTGAGCGACCACCACGCGGACGAACGAGGGTCGGGACGAGGGGGGGGGGTCTCACCTTCAAAGACCTCTGGCGGATCAAACTTGTCCGGATTGCGCGTCTTCGTGACCGGTATGTCGGGGCTGACCTGTAAAAAGGTCGAACGAGAGGTCAGGTAGGCGATGCTGCTCGACATGATCATCAAGAGCTGTTGTGGGTTGTGCGTCACGTCGATGCGTGTGTCGATGCGTGTCGGATCGTTACGTACCCGTTGGATCTCATCCTGGAGCTGGGTAATGCGGTCCATGTGCGACAAGTCCTGCAGCATTGCGCAGCGCGCTGCAGGTGTACTTGCTTTTTGGGACGAAAAGGTTGCAGACTAGTAAACGGTCGCTCGTCAGCGAACCGTGTACTTGATGCAACTTGAACAAGTGGGGGATGGTTCTGAAAATTCAACTACCGCGATAATCAAGCACTAACTTGAAGTGTTAGATGCTGGTGTCGAAATGATAACGAACGTTCGTGAGCGTAATACGTGTCCTACTAGCTAGTCAAGACACAACCATGCTATCTCGCAAGAAACTAACATCGTCCCCTTCCTCGACGCCTGATTAAATACTGGTGGTATGTAACTGATGTCCATATAGTCCAGCAGCGCAAACAAATAAGATCACCAACGCGTCCATGCAGTGAACGTCTCCTGGAATCCATCTCGGTTGTATGCCTCGTTGATGATACCTTGTTCTTCGATCATGAGCTGGTAGGTCGTACCCACCGTCGAGATGCTGTAGAGCGTGATCGTCGACTGGTCGTCGATGTTGAGGAGCCCATTTTGACAAGTGTAGTTGGCAAGGCAGCCCTGCGTGTAGTTCTATAACGCATCGAGTCAACGTCCGAGCGTGAGATGGTTTGCGCATACATACCTGGAAGAAGCTGTAGAACCCGGCACCTGAGGGAAACGGTGAGACGATCCTCAGTCTGAAGGGGCAGATCACCTCACCAAAGAGTGTAATGTCCCAGGACTGCTTCACATACATTCCCCACGCCATTGGGCTCGAAGAATTAAATGTGGGGTCAAAGTAAGACGAGTTGATGGAGTAGGGTTGGGAGGCAGGTGGGATCGGTTGATAGTACGGCTAGTACGGTTACAGTCAAGGAAGCGTCCACACTGCGAAACGGAAAGCCTTACCGTCTCGGTCTGCGCGAAGCCAATCCAGTGATTCTGCGCGCCGTGCAGATTATATTGGTAGAGAGCGCAGTGCTCAGCTTGTGGTACGGAATGAGACTGTAGTCTTTGTAAATGGGACTAAACACACTTACACGCTGACGCAAACGTCAGCAATGAATACATCCTCACAGGTTGGACAACCTACCAGTACCAATCATCCACACGGGCCCAAAGGATTCTGACAGTATTCCGCGTCCCGAGAAGATACTCGTCTGACGTCCTTGGGGGTCATCGAGGTCATGGTCAGCATTCCAAATCCAGGTTCCCTACAACAAGTCAGCAAAATGCAAACCGACGTCGACGACAATCTACTCACCTCGAGATATGCACTAGATCCCTGGGTCAGGTGCAAGGCCATGAACGCAGCCTGACATTTGGGACTGAGATTGCCCGCAGGGCATTCTGCATACTGGAGGTTCGTACCAGCAGCTAATCCGGAGAATACGTTAGCTCTTGTGCGTGCGTCGTCTCCTCGTACATACCTCCGCCAATACTAGATTCAAAACCACCAGGGGTCAGATAATCGAAAACTAAGTACTCGGACATACCGGAAATGAGTGTCCCACATGCCTGCGCCTCCCTGCTGGTCCCAAGGTTCGCGCACGTTCCACTCGACGAGGATAGCACCGGGTGCTTTGAAGATTGAGTGGATGCTAAAGATGTAGCTTTGAACAACATACCAGGGCCGACGGTGGAGAAGATGATATCCGTAATCTCCAAGACTCCGTTCGTCCAGGGCGCACCGGCTTGTACCATCACTCTGGGATTCTTTTGGTCCTCAAAGTTGGCGCCGCCGCCCATGATGACCGACCAGGCCTCTCCCGCAACTTGCGAGCCGGCAGGAATGTAAAGGGTATCGGTAATATAGTATGTTCCGGCATCGAAGAAAATGAGTTTACAGCCAGCAAACTATCGAAACCTGTTCAGTATCGGCCCCAGGGCGTCAACATTTGTGAACGCATACCATATCAAAGACATTCTGTAGCGCTGCGGTATCATCCGTGCGACCATCGCCAACTGCGCCATATGACTTGACGCTAACGATTTGATCCAGAGAATAGTCACGATGCTGAGGATGCCCCCTGCCAAATATGTTCCCCTGCGGGTCAATGATGTTCCAGGGCTTTTGTGGCGGTTCAATATTTCCTTGGGTAAATTTAGGTTGCCCATCATTTCCGACGTACACGTTCCCTTGGCCCCAGGACTTGATGTTCATCGAGGCGGTGGACCCCTTGAGCACTACTTCGCCACCTTGGACTCCCACGGCAACCGGCACGTTGTTCAGCTGGATATTGTTTAGCACAATGGAACCTGCAAGTGTGCCATTACTGGGTTTTGTGGTTGAGAGAAAAACAGGGGTATTCGTCACTGTCACGTCGATGATGGCTTCAGAACCAACAGTCTTGATAGTCGTCAATAAGATGGACAAAGAGCGTGGATCGCAGACGCTCACCTGAGTTGCAGAGGTTGTTCCACCAGTCGTCAAATTAAAGCCGACCTGTATGTTAATGGAATGTCAGGGAATGGGAGAGCCGGAAAATGCCTGTATATACCGTGCAATTGTTGATGAATACACGCTGGTATGTCCACCCTGTCCAAGTCGTGAGCACGCATTACACGCGAGTCAAAGACTAAAGCCATACCCCAACTCCAGGCAGCATTGATACCTTTGGGAAATATCAGGGTGATGACAGAAATGAAATAAACGATGTACTCACCCACAACCGCGTTAGTGACAGTAATATTCCGTACAGTGAATTGCTGGTTGCCAACAGAAATCCCATTTTTGCCTGCCACGATTAACTGATGTGAAATCTAGATCGAAGGGGGACATACCTCCATTGAAAACAATATCTACAAGCGAGCTCTGAGCGCAGAACCATACAAAACACGTGTTACACACCTCCCATGAAACCACCACTAACGTGTGAGGTGAGTAATACATCCACTGCGCTCCAAGGCCGTTTCTCACCTTCCATTTTCCATAAAAAGCCCTGAAGTGTAGATGTGAGTTCACCGAGCGTCGATTCAAAACATCGGGACCAATACCTTGGTGTTGCGTGCCGTTTGCTTGTGACATTTCCACAGCGACGTTGATCAGTGAGGTTGACTGCGATACTTGCCAATGGATACCAATCGCAGGCGTGGTGGCATTCACTCGACGCAAATCGATGATTAGGTTGCGCACGGAACGGTAACTGAGCAGCAGAGCATTAATATCACTGAGGTAGTACCACACAGGGTATTGGACACACAAGTTGTCTTGATTGACAAACCATTGAGCACCACCACCACCGGGGACATATGGGTCGGCATCTTGAGGACGTCGTAAACATGAGATCTGCCGGCATGAACACCACGTTGCTCACCAATGACGGCGAAGCCCGTGAAATTTGAAGAGGCGAGGAGTGTTGGTGGTGTTCTCGCGTCACCGATCATTTGGGTATAGTAGTATGTATTGATGGCGGAGGATACCAGATATTGCCTAAAGTCTATTCAGCGAATAGTCGCATCTGCATTGAATGTTCATACCCAGGTGGGAAATATACGATAGCCGGTGTCAGCCTTCGAAAACATCTGTAAATGAAACTGAGGCCATGGACAGACAACACTCACGTTGACGATTGGCATCCATAACCACAACGATATCCCTCCGACATTGCGGCACTGGCAAGTAGGTTCAGCCAAGGAAACTTTGCACGAAAACCAAACAGTCGAACTTGATGGCTGCAGTGTCATCGGTCACACCATCCCCTTTGGCGCCGAAATCCTGCACATTGCGAAAAACTTCATAAGTCGTGTTGGGATTGAACGCGGAAGTTCCCTGGTGCTTGATGTTTTGTAACCAATACGGGTCCCCTGGTGCAGCCTCACCGGTTGTTGACAGTGCAGAGCAAGATGAACCGAGGCTGGAAACGAAGGGTGCCAGGAGCAAGCACGCACTTGCGGACAATAATGCGAGAGCGGAGCGTGTGTGCATGACAGCACTTTGCCCTGAGAGTAAATAGCGTCTTTATAAAGCGTGGCGAGGCTGGGGTGAGAGAAGGAGCGTGGAAAGTTGGGTTGAAAGTTGTGCTAGGATTTCAGTGCCTGTTCAGAATGGCGGCGAGTCCGTGACTCCAAAAAAAACGCGGAGAAGCCGCAGAACCAGTGTTGTACGTACTGGCGCATGCTGCCATTTGGGGGTGCCGAGGTGGAAATGAGGCGTTGTTCGCTTGAAATCAAAGCAATTAGTGTACATATCGTGTGACGTTAGGCTCTCCTCGAGAAGAGCACGTTTGATTCAGAGGTGCACCGAGGCCGCAGCATGGCAGCCACAAAGCTGGGCCCGGATGTAGCATGCAAATGGGGCTGCGTGTGGGACCTAGAACGGTCAGCTGCCCAAAGAGCAGAAACTTGAAATAAACCTGACGGTGGGGATAAGATAGGCAAAATGATATAGACTGTTGACTCAGCAGGAGACACGAGATTATCCGAGGTCGATTAATCTTGCGTGGTTATCATACAACTCGGACTAGTAATCATTCCGAATGTCTGACAGTTGACCGGAGCAGCAGGCCGCCGGGCCAGTGCCAGTGTGCGAACGCCACCATCACTTGCTCAAACACACCCCCAGACACACTCAACGGGGTGGGTACGACGTGCCAGGCTGTGTTGACAGCGGTCCGTATCATTCAGCCCAGAGGACTCGTAGACTTTCGGATCACCCGAGCGAACCCTTTAGCGTACTGGCGGGTCGCCATTCCAGTGGCGAACTTGACATACGCCGGGTTCAATCGGGTATGTTGGTGTTTCACCTTGCTGGTTGACCGTGCTCCCATTCACTACGCACCCAAGTTGCCACTGGTAATGGAACAAAGTCAAAGCGTCGACATCGATCAAGTCTCTGTCCAATCAGATTCGTCGATCGTATTTGGTTGGTGTTGTGTTTCCAACATGTTACGTAATATCTCCGCTTTCGAAACAAGTGTTTTCGGTTCTTATTGCCATGGTCGCTATTGTCTTCCGAGATCCCATCGCCCTCGTTGTCGTCCAACTATTTACGACGCTCCTTCTCCACGACTTCATTGCCCCTTTTCGCCCTTTTTCTTCTCCTCTCAAGGCGTCTGCGATGTCTTCTTCAGCCTTAACTGTGTATCCTCATCTCCCCCCCACCACTAATGTCCTCGACTCGCAACAGCGTTTGCGTCTCATGCGCTCGACGAGGAAACTCGGCGCAGTTCTGGGAACTACGCCATATCTTTTAGAAAACGACACTTCATTTGCGCTGCTCCCCCTAGGGAAGGCCACTTCTAAAGCGTTGAAGCGCCAAGGTTCTATTTTTACACACTCCCATTCCAGTTCGTTATCATTGGCGTCTAGCTCTACGTCTCTATCGTCCTCGCATCATCCTTCTCCCTCTGCATCGTCTATAGCCCTCCCCCAAAGCGTTGCACCGGGTGTGCAGGGTCCCGAAATATTCCCATTGAACCCACCCGGTCTATCCACCACTCGTAGACATCGGTTGGGTGACAAAGCACCCCAACTCTACCTGCGACTGAACACAGTCCCAGTTTCAGCCACCGATGATCGTCTTGGAGCATTGCTCCCCCCAACCCCATGCTCACCCACCTCTCCTATCCCTCTCTCGCCTCCTGCACATGACGCCGCAGAAATTCGCCGCAGGCGGATGGCCAAGCTCGCCCGTCATCTTGGCGAGAATGTTCCTGCGGAGCTCGTCTTGGCCTCAGAGCCAACTTCAAAGTCCTCTCCGACTCCTCCGATGAGAAGACGTAGTCGGTCTGTTCATGTCACGCGCACTGAAGATGCGGACAACAAACTGTCCTTTTCGCGAGCCAATAAAGAGTGGGTAGGCGAGTGGAATCGCTCAGACATCAGAGATGTGCAGAAGGAGCTTAGGAATTTGAGAACTCGGTGAATTAAATGCTGGCTCTCGCATTAACGCGTCGTATACTCCCACTTCACGTCACTTTTCGGGACTAAAACATGCCATGGCGGACTGCAGGTCAAGTCGATGAACATCATTTCACTTTCTTCGTGCATTTTATGACGCCAATCATTTTGTACCATTACCAACTTATCGTCCGGATATCGTTGCATCCTATGATACTACATACATGTTACATATTCAACGTCACTTTCCTTGGGTAGAAAGTGTCATTCAGTATTTATTTCGTCCCTCGACGTTCGTTCTTAATACCCTCATACCACTTAAAAAGCATTTGCAATCCCTCCCAATATACCGTTGGTTGGTTTTGTGAGAACTCACCCCGTTTGTACTCTGTTTAGTGAAGTCGACGAACATACATCACCAACTTTCCAAGAGTATCTGCTGATCGAACTGAATCCTGATAGCATGACTCGAGTCCTCGTCTGCTCCAGCCTGAAGCTTGAAGGCAATACAAGGCTATACAATGTGTAAATCACTCGGACTACTCTGTCTCATGATCAATCAACATCGACCCTGCAGAGGCAGGACCTCGCTCGAGATACGAGTGCATGACACCGTGACGTGGCCACTCATCATGATGGACATGGTTCGCGGGTGTCGCTGACCGCCGCGAAAGAAAAACAATGAGTATACTCATGGTCCAGCTAGTCCGTGCTCACACGCTAACACAAATCCCAAGCATGCAACGGACAGACGCATGAAATAATCAAGATTGCACTTGCGTCCGGAAGCTGACGTGGAGCATGTGCATAAACAGGCAACGATTTTGGATCCCTGCAGGGCGATTCGCGAACGACCCAGCGTATTTCCAATCGCCGACGCAAGCAGGGACGCTGCGAGGAGGGCTGACATACCCCCGATTGTCCCCTGCGGCCCTGCAACCACTGTGGAGTCTGTCTCAGACTGAGATCGCGAGACGCTCGCTGTCTCGTGAATACTGCGCTTACCCTTTGCGTTACGACTATCCGGATTTCCCAATGCGCCCATTTCTCCTACAAATGTGCGGAATCGTTCCGGGTGATGCCATAACATGATCTTCGGTCGGTCGAGATGCAGGTATCATCCAGTCTTTGTGCGTGGTAGAAGTGACCGAGGGCTTTTAGCGACGTCCGCATATGATGCTGTGGCTTGCGTTTGCGTTCATCGCTTTGCTGCGCGACACATTTATCATCTTCCACGTCTGTCAGTGAGTCGGAGGAGACGTGTGTGTACCCATGTGCATGTGCACAGGTTGTCAAATATGCGAGGCATGTCAAACATGTATCTCACCCTGAATTTACCCCATATGCGACTCGGAGGTACCCCCGCCGATCATTGATACATTACATTCAACGTTCACTCTGGAGATCCAGTCGTTTGTTCGGTCGTTGCCACTTATAAACCGGTTGAAGACCGTCTGTAAAAGCAAACATTCATTGAAAAGGCAAGAAAAAAGGTCTCAGACACATAAAGCGAAAAACGGACGGTTGGTTCAACTTTCAGAAACATGGCATGACCAACCAACGCGAAAACGTTTCGTTGACCCGCGCAAACAGTCGCAAGACTATGAAAAGAGTCGAGCATGCTTGCAATGCTAAACTACTTGCCTTTGCAACGGTAGCTAAGCTTACGCATTGTCAGCTTCTCGGCGACTTTGTTCTCCTTGACGCCGGTTGACCGTTGACGGTCTCCGGCGTCCGCAATCGTGACCGAGCGAGCATGGTCAGGTGACAGTTCGGGACCAGTTGCTGCGAGTCCCTACTAGTAGATGACGGGGGTGCTTTTTCGACCGGAGACTGCGGCTCGTTGCACCGTCGTTCAAGTCTGCGTCACAGTAAAAGAACATCAGCACGCTCGAGACGCACGTTCTCACGCTATTGGAACAACACGTCCTCGTTGCGTCGGTGATGCTCGGGCGAGGGTGTATGTCGATGAGGTGACACCGACTTGCGCTTCATGACCGTCATGCTGAACTTGACTCTGATTTTGCGGAATGCACAGATCGGTGCAATCATCGATACGGTGGACAATGGAAACGGAACATAATGATACACGCGCTCCTTGCATTGGATGCCTTTGGCAGCAAGTCTGTTGACTGGTTGGTCTCGGCCACCATATGAGGTGTGGGACTCCCGCAGCGTGCGATGTGGATGAGTGCTAAGAAATTTACTCAGCTTTCAGATCGTCCGTGAGACTGCAGACGGAAACAAAGGTAGCTGCCTGACACTGGCATGATTCACCTGCAAGGATACCTGTGAACGTTGTGAACACTGGGGATCATCGATGATTCGTGGGCGCGACGTTCGCTATGGGAACAACTTGCCTGAAATAGATTGCTCGTCTGGTGACCAGACAATCCCCGGACCGTGTCAATGTAAGTAATGTCGGTCCTACTACTGGGTACAGTGGGCTCGTAAACTCTTAGTAACCTTGATAGGCACAAACACCCCCGCCGTGCTCGACTTTTCCATGGGCGCGCCGCTCATTTAACTGGTCTAGGTAATCGGTGCTGGCCCGCTCTTCGTCCGCACTGGCAGCTGCCAGAGATGACTGCTACAACTTTACTCCCGCAGTACTTACGGCATGATTCGGATGTGGCACAGGTGGCTGTCCACCGCTGCACCGTGTCTGCAAGCATTGCTCTAATTGGATCCCTTCCACTTCCTTCGCCATGCCTTTCCTCGATTCAGGTTGGGTTTTATTACCACTGACGTGCGTCGTCGCTATCTTACTTGGCGGTTGGGTATACGCCAAGCGCATCTTCGGTGCAAGAAAGAGATTACCAATTCCGCCAGGACCCTCCGGACATTGGCTATTTGGAACTCCCTTTCCCAAGTCTCGGTGACTACCTTTCTTTCCTAAATGGTCCAAGGGACGAACCGACGACTCACGTGAACTCTAGAGCGCCTTTTAAATTGGCAGAGTTGACCAAAGAATATGGGCCGGTGTTCTCGCTGAGACATGGACCGAGGTATTTTGTGGTTATCGGGCGATATCAAGCAGCGATGGACATCATGGAGAAGGAAGGTGCTTCCATTGCTGATCGGCCACGCCTGATTGCAGCGGCGGAGACCCTCTCTGGAGGTATGAGAGTGGTTTCGTCAAGGAGCGGTGAACGACTCCGCAAAATCAGAAGGTGGTGCTTTTCTGGGCTGCATGCTTATTTTGTTCTGATATTCTAGCCCTGATCGCGATCGAGATAGATCCCTACATGCTATGATGCAATCCAAGATGGCAGAGACATACGAGCCCCTTCAGCTTCGCCATGCAAAGAACGTATTACTCGATATACTTGATGATCCGGAACATCATCAGATGCATGCCAGGCGGTATGTGGACTGCCCAGCATATGCCAGATCGTCCTGAGTCTTGCATTAGATATGCAGCGTCCGTAATTATGGGAATTACATACGGAAAGGTCACACCGACTGCATACAGTGATCCCGAGGTCATCGCTGTCAATCGCTGTCTCAAGCGTTTCGGACACGCTGTACTCCCTGGGGCATATCTCGTGGATACATATCCCATCCTACAGTATGTCCCTGGGTACCTCGCCCAGTTGAAAAAATGGCATCAAGAGGAACTCGCCCTTTTTGAGGAACAGTTGAACATCGTACGGAAACAAATGGTACGGACGTATGACTGCCATAAATCGAGGGACTCAATTATCAAATCAGGTAGAAGGCACGGCGCGACCGTGCTTTGCCAAATTCCTGATCGAGAACCAGCGAGAGTACCAAATTGAAGACAAGGAGATGGCATATGTTGCTGGTGCCATGTTTGGCGCAGGTGCAGAAACGGTGAGCTCCATCGCAGATATACTGTTGTGTGAGGTGTCCGAACTGATATCTACAGACTGCCTCTGCGATTACGATCATCATAATGGCGGCTGCGTTGCATCCGGAAGCTCAAAACAAAGTACTCGAGGAATTGGATAAGGTTGTTGGGCGGGAAAGACGTACGTGAAAACGTGCTTTCACTGTTGATCCATAGCCCAACACTGCCCACAGTGCCTTCCTTTGCGGACAGACAGATGCTTCCTCAAGTCATCGCTTTCACACTCGAGAGTTTGAGATGGCGCCCGGTGAACGTCGGTATGCTTGCGAGTCTCACCGATTTGCACCATGGTAGACTGATGAAGAGTCAACAAGGAATCGCTCATCGAGCAACGAAAGATGTCATTTGGCAAAATTATGTGATCCCGGAAGGTGCAACAGTCATCGGAAATCACTGGTAACTATTTGTGCAAAAATCCGAGGTGCATTGAGTACGACGATATATATCTAGGGCGATCGCAAACGATCCAGACGTGTTTCCAAACCCAGAAAATTTTGACCCACAACGTTGGTTGACTGAAGAAGGGACACTGCGAGAGGACCTACGGTTCTGCACATTTGGTTTCGGACGAAGGTGTGTTATGACAATATGAGACGTTGCCGACCTTCTCATCGCACACTGGACAGGATCTGTCCCGGACAACACGTTGCAAACCGTTCGGTATTCGTGAACGCTGCCCTCATCTTTTGGGCGTTCCGCATTTCCGAAGATCCCAAAGCGCCCATCGATTCGTTTGCTTTCTCCGATACGGTGAATCAGATTGCAGAACCGTTCCGAGTGCTTTTTGAGCCTCGTTCGAGTGCGGAACAGATCCGGCATTTGTGCGCGGAAGTGGAAGGGGTCTACGTGTTGTAACGTTTTTGTCCACGTTCATATCCTGAGTACTTCTTTACGATCCAAACAATTTTCATGACATTTCCGAGTGACCTCTCGTATTCTTGACGCGATCTTAATCTGTCGCACATCGCCGCTAGCAATGTGCGACACATCAAGATCGCGTCATGATCCTGACACCGTTTGACCAAAATCGTTGAAAAATGCCCTTGCCGTTTGGGGAGCGGAACGGTACCCTCGTCAAGGATTCCGACGACGGCAAGGGTGAGGACGAACGACAAACAACGTATCCCAGGCAATCATGAAACGCACATCTCGGGTCTACTTGAATGCTGACTCGAGTGCCAGCGCGTGCGTCTCCCTTTCGATGCTTGCGTCGTGGACGCACTCGCAAGCGATGCCCGATCACATCACGAAATCTGATATGGCGCGATCCGGGTGTCCTTTTCGGCCAAGAACGATCGTTTCATCAAGGTCCTGCAAATCAAGTTGCCTGTAGTGAGTGGAGAGAGCGACGGCAAGGTCGTCCAAACGATCAGGGTGTCCTTCCGGACAAAGGTCGAGTACCCCTCGGCCGAGGACAATCGTCGCATCGAGGTCTCATGTTCCTCCAAGCTGCTGTGCGTCACGGCTCCGCTTGGGGGTGGCGCTGTGGGCAAAAGTACCACCAGCACTTCACGATCAAGGTCGATCACCTCGCCAATGAAACTCGTTCTCCCTTGTTGTGTTGATCCGGTACAGGTCGCGTCGAAGATAAAGAATATAGATTTATCCTCGACGCGACCCATACCGGATGATAGTAGATGTTGCTTCGAAGATTCGGCACGTGAGTGCAGCTGGTCGATCGAAGCCTGCCGAGACACGAGTACATTTGGAGTCCATCCTTGAAGCTTGCTCACCGAAACGTGCCGCAACCGTGACACGGCGGTTGGGAAAAACGCTCCATTGACAGGTATACCGTACCAGATGTATGGCGTACGTGGCTTCTATCGCACCCCATGATGCCAGGCTCCTTCTGACTAGGATGCAACATGTATCCAATTCCGCTCACCATCACCAACATCGACAAAACAGAAGATGCTTGACATCACGTGACAACCGATCGAGACGCGTCCACGACCGTCGTCGATACCGAGCTCTGTACGCTCATGCCCCTTTGCACATAACCCTCCCACCGCGCATGAAAGTCCACATCAAACACTGGAGCGCCGTCGCCCAATGGCGCTGGAACACCGGAAGCACCGATCAAGACGACGAAGACGTCTGCGGGATCTGTCGGGTCCCGTACGAAGGGTGCTGTCCGTCGTGCAAGATGCCTGGGGACGACTGTCCGTTGAGTGCGTTCCCCCCTCTACCCCTTGGAGATACTGGCGTTGACGCACCGACGACAGTATGGGGCGAATGCAGCCACGTCTTTCATATGCATTGTTTGCTCAAATGGCTCGGTACCGCCGCGTCGAAACAACAATGTCCGATGGACCGCCGACCTTGGGGTGCGTTTTCTCCGCTCCTTCATGTTCAAGCGCGCGCGTTGACGAGAACCACAGTCACGGCCGAACGTAAAGTTTCAGAGACCGACCGCGCCGACCCGGATCCATCTGAATCGGATGAAGCGGCGTCGGCGATCGCGGGATGATCCGAACAACCGTCCCTTCCACGTCCCCGTCAAGCGCCAAGTATATACGTTATCATCGTTGTACAGTAATAATACATCGCTGTGAACCACACAGCCCCGATTTCGTTTTCCAGTCGTGATCAAAAAAGAACAGCGGTAAGGCGAAAAAAAAAACAGCCGAGGACCACTGGGTACAAGGGGGGAAAAGGAACATGAAAAATGACCACAATAAATAGAGGTTGGGCGGGGGATACAATTACAGGAGGTCTAGGCTGGGCTAGATAGCATCCAAGGAAGCACACGAAACGACACGTGAGAGGAAAAAAAGTGCATATCTAGATTGAATCATGTGAGAAGTGTCAAGATATATATCATTCATGTCACGTAGGTCAATTTTATTTTTCACCATCGGGGTTAGCGTGGGACAGTAGCAGCAGCTACTGTTCGTATCCACCAGGTCCCTGAAGAGACGCCATCCAGATGCGAGTTTTATACAAGCTGAGAGTAGCATTGAGCACGAGACCGTGTAAAGGCGAGAAGGACACCCACCGGAATAGTTCTCGTACGAGCTCTCGGAAATCGATGCGTTTCTCCGCAACAAAGTAAAAGGTCAGTTTTCGTCGATCCCTGCAAGTCCGTGAGCGATGCACACCACCGATGGGCAGCGGACACACCATTGATACTCTGCATCTATGACTTCCATCGGTAATTTCTTTTGTCGCACTTTGCTCTGGCACAGTTGAAGTGCCTTCATTTCGTCCTGTATCTTGGTAACGAGATGTCTAGACAACGTGAGCCCCAGAACGTGAGCCATCGCGTGCCACGTACTGTGTATCCTGGGGTTGGGCCTTCCCATAAATCATCTTCGGGTTGATCTCCTTCTTGGATCCGCCCTGCTGGCCACCGGGACTGAGCGGTCCACTGTCGCCATACCCCACGCGCTCCTTTTGTTCTCGCTGGAATGCCTCGACCTCTTCGAGTGTGATCGTGTCGTTGACGACCTTGCCCAAATCTTTCCCCCGATCGGCTTCCACGATGACGAGGTCGCCCACACGGATGTCCAGGCTGAGATCGGTGAGGTAGAATAGATCCGTACGGCCAGCTTTGAACTCGACGATGTAGAGCGGCCACGAGGCAGGAACGGACGACAACGGCACACCCTTGCCGAGGTCGTTGATGTTGGGCTGCGGCGCATCCGATGTGCGCCGTTGGATCTGTTGGGGATAAAACGGGCCTTGTTGTGGTTGGATGGCACGCGAACTGGTCGGCGAGAGCGGAGAGGGCATCGTCCCGGAGCGATTGAATGTGGAGGGCAGGTACTGGATGCCTTGTCCGGGGATGAAGCGGGCGGTGAGTGACGGCTGCTGCTGCGAGGCGGTGCCGTTGCCGCTGCCGAGGTACTGTGCCTTGGCATCGATAAGCTGTTGTTCAAAGTGGCTGCGGGGAGGACTGCCGCCGGCGGACAAGCCGCTGTCGCTGGGCGATCCAAAGTGTTGGCGACTGGACGCAAACGATCCGGTGGTGATGTTGAGGTTCATGGACTTGTAAGGGGAGACGCGATCGGAAGCGGGGGGGCTGCGTGACATGGGAGCATATATGGGGAGAGAAGAGGGTTGACTGGTGGGGTGGGTGGACGAAGACGGTCCAGGACCGTCCTTCATGCTGAGCGAACCGAGATCTGCGGCGAGATCGTCGTCGGAGAGCATGAGACCACCACGGCCACCAAAAGTGGGTGGGTGGAAGACGGGACGAGAGGACTCATCCTGGGGGTCGTTCCCTGGGGCATTGAAACCGACGACGACTGGTCTCCGTGGCTGTACGACGGAGACGCTATGTCGGCGACTGGTCGTGCCACTTCCGCCGCCGCCGTTTTCGTCCTTGGGAGGGTTCATGCCCGCCCAAAGTTGACGCAAGGCAGAACCGTCGTCCAAAAGGATCTGCCCGACGTCACGTACGAAAGGGCTCATGTTTGAGGCATCGATGGTTTGCCTGTTAGAATAGCCATTGGCAGGGCCAATGTGGGAATCAAGATTACTCGAGGGTGATCTACCCATAGTTCCAAGTGGACCATACCGGCTGCTGCCAGGTGGTTTAATGTCTCCGTAGCGTGCGGGAGGGATATTGAGAGGGTTTGCGTGGAGAGAGGACACGTCTGACCAGAGCTGGTTCTGGAATGGGTTGAGACCTGGACGGGTTGTGGCAGCGAGTGAGTGAGACCTGCTTCGAGTGAGATCGGCTGCGTAGGAGCGACCGCGGGCAGAGGGTACGGAAGGTCCGATGTAGCGTTCATCGTAGGTATCTGAGAGAACTTCTGACTCGTCGTCCTCGAATGTGGATGCAAATCGTGATTCACGCATTGCAGAGGCAAAGTTTGACTGTGGATTTGAGAAGGAGGAGCTTCGTGTGGGAACGGAGGAGGGGAGAGCGCGGGAAGTGGTATTGAACGAGTGCATGCTGGTGGGTACACCGAGAGTGGTATGAGAGAGAAGGCTTGCGGCGCGTTCCCTCTCGTGGACGAGAAAATGGTTCTTGCGGTCGTGTGAGAATGACATCTACTACTACCTATTCAGACATCAAACACCACCTCCATCGCCTTGAACGCAGTGTTCCCAGGCCACACGTTGATCGGAACCTCGCACTCCACCGTCTCCACCCTCACATCTCCCCACTCCTCCTCGCTCCCCTTGGGCTCCTCCTCCTCCTCGTCCCCATCGTGGTACTCCCGCTCACCCGTACCTAGAAACGACGACACAAAGAAATGCGTCCAGGTAGACGACGGCTGCACCCTCGCACCCTCCTGTTTCGGTCGCTCTTTCGGCGCAATCGACGGATACGCCTTGTATGGCGTCCCCCATTCCCCCGCAGGTCCATCTGGAGCCATTTGCTTGAGCCGCACCCCGTCCCCGCTGATTTGTGACGTCTCCGCAGCCACCGCGACCAACAAGGACAATCGCACCCGCCAAAGTAGTCCTCCGGAAAACGCCGACCCTTTCGAACCCGTTTCACTTAGCTCAACTTGGAAAGCTGGACTCGCGTCCGAGGGTATATCCAGCGAAAACGTAGTACGGAGAACCGAACACACCAGCGAAGCATGATGCTCTGCGTGCACGCGCCGCATATGCCGGAGATGACCCCCCGACGCGATGGGCGACGGCAACGTCTCCTGCGATTCGAGCATCGCTGACAACTGGGGCAACCAATCAGCCACACGCGCACGTCTCGCGGCGGAAAACACCCACAGACAAGACTCGAGACCGACTCTGACGCTCGTTCAGCTCCACAACCCCTAACACCGTTTCACCAAGCCTATACGCCGATTTCGTGAAAGTGAGCACCGCCACTTTAACCCCATCCTTATTCACGTCGTACGACACTGACCGACACTCGCTTCAGCAAGTTTTATAGAAACAAGAAGAAGTTGCCCACTCACCCTTCTTCGGGTTGCGTGTCAGAATCTCGACGGCTTCTCTACATCCCGTCAGAACACCATGACACTCGCGTTCTCGTTCAGCCTCCGTTTGCACTGGCGATATGACTTCCAGTGACATTCTGATGCGGTCAACCTCACTGGCGTCAGGGCCTGGGAACGTGGCCAGCAAACGCTGCCCATAATCCCGTAGATCGCCCAAGGAACGAGAACTACCATACACTGAATACAGTATCAGAATGGCATCACGAGTCATGCACGCTCGCACGCACGTTTTAATAGTGCCTTGGTCGCTCCTTTTGGAGCACCATCCACCACTTTGGGCGCAGTCTCCATGGTGAGGATCCGCTTTCCCACAGGCCACAGCAGGTCGTATGGTCTCGGCACTTTTCCCACTGTGGGAGGTGGTGAGCGAGGTAGACAAGAAAAGCCTGGCGCAGATCTTACCAGCGACGTGGTTGTATACACGTATCGGAACCTTCATAACACGACTGGTGCTGTTTGCACCCGTTGGCCCGAGACTGCTCGACGACCTCATCGCAGACGCACTGGCACGACATGTGCCTATCACCAGCTCGTATGAAAACTTGAGCGCACGACCTCTGAACGTCGGCGGTAAATTTTCCGGTAGCGCGACCGTGTACGTGTCTTGGCACACCACATCGTCAGAGTATGTGTGGTGAATACAGGGCAGGATCGCTCACATGTACGAGATTCACCCGGACCGAGCATCAGGTCTACGGCGAGCATGGCTGGCTGCACGTCGAACGTGGGAAGTGGTGCGTCAGGGTCAATGTCCTCTTCCGTCCCTCCGTTAATCAAGCCGAGGCCGACGCCATTCTGCTGCCCGTTCACCGGCTGTCCCGACGACACCGAGGGGGCGCGAGAGCGTCCCGACGTCCATGACTGGGAAGAAGGCAGCGGTGTCGACGGCGCAGAATAGATAGATGGCGACAACAGCGACAAGAAACTGCTCGTAAACGATGCCGAGCGGCTATGCGAGCGTCGACGTTCTTGTATGCGCTGATGCGACGTAATGTCCATGCTCCCACCGCCGACGACGGGGCGTTTGGACAGTTGGAGCCGGAGCGCGGCCAACGTCTGCGCTTGATCGGGGATCATGACGACGCCTGGCAGGGGGGTGATGGACACGGTACCCAGGAGCTGTGCATAAGAATAGAGGATGAGTTCGGCGTTTGAGCTGAGGAGGGTGCCATTTCGCGGCGAGGATGTGGATTTAGACGGGGGAATAGCGGGCGGGGGACCATGTCCTAGGCCGAGTTGGGGTGGTCGGCGTGCTTGAGGCGGACGGGGAGAGGTGGTCTTCAGCGAACGTTGGTCCAGCGATTCCGTCAAGGACGGGGACCTTGGGAGAGGTGTTCCTGGATAGGGCGTTGTCGGTGTCTCTGCTATCGGGTCGAGTGCGAGGGAAAAGGTGGATCCGGACGAGCTGGCCAAGCCGGCGGACGGGGGAGGCGGGGGTTGTTGCACCTCGTTGAGGTGAATATGGACATCGGTGACAGATTGTTTGCGCGCATGAGGGTGATGTGGGGGCAATTGAAAGTCGGGGCTACGTGTCAATGGGGATGCGGCTGTAGAGGGCCCTTGATGGTGTGTGAGCAAGCGGGTGAATATATTTGCACGCACGCACCTGGGTTCGGGAACTCGTTGTAAGCACGTACGTACCACGACGCGCTCTCGTCGGTGCTGTCGCTGGTCTTTGGGAATACGTCGGGTGCGGGTATGTCGATGGATAGGGACCTCGACCTTTCGAGGAGGGACTGTCGTTTCTGCTCTAGGACCATGGACATGTCCATCTTTCCGGACGCTTGGCCAATCAGTCTCTTCCGGGCAGGTATATCGCGGGCATTGTTGACAGGAGCGACCACGGGGGGGTGTGCGGTCGGACGGGGTGTACCTGGGGATGTGGGGGGTCTCGCGAGGGGCGCTGAGCTGATGGAGTGAACGCCTCGTTTATGGGTGTTCTTTACTTTTGGGGATTCGGGCGTTCGGGTGTTGGTGAATGTGATCGTGACGGAGAACTGTTCGCCCGCAAAGTAGGACGCCTGGGAGGGTAATACGTGGACGCGGATAGCGGGGTCGACGTCCATGGATGTGAGATCGTCTAAAGACATGGCTGCTGTGTTTCCGAGTATAAATACACAGTCTCTGGGATGCGTGGGTCTGAGAAGGTCATGACAAATACCGTTGCATCCAAACATTCATCATGGCCACCCTCGAACCGTTCCTACTCATATCGAAATCAGCCAAGGGCGCAGCTGCAGCAAAGCTCATTCAGGATGCCACATCTACGCCAGGCCTGTTCGTCTTTGCTGAGCTACTCGAACTACCAAACATACAGGAAGCACGTCCAATGATAACTGTTCCGTACCGACGCTGACCTCGAAATCAGCTTGCCACCAGCGAGCAGCATGCCCCGTTCTTTTCTCTCTTGCAGCTCTTCGCCTACCGCACGTTCAGGGACTATCTAGGTCGATCATCACCTCGTGATTGGGGATCGGTATTGACGCTTCTGGTCACAGCGCACAAGGACTCCCTTCCTGCTCTTAATCAAGCACAGGTAACAAAACTCAAGTACCTTACGATAGTCACGCTCGCCACAGAACGTCATGTACGACCCTGACACCGATGCCTCCCTTTGTCCGCTGAGACAACACCACAGATCCTACCCTACTCTGTACTCCTCGAAGAACTGCAGGTGGCAACGATCAGAGAACTCGAGGACCTCATCATCGATGCCATTTACCTCGATGTTCTCCGCGGAAAACTTGACCAAAAGGAGCAACAACTCGAGATCGAATACACAATGGGTAGGGATCTCGAGCCAGGAAAACTCGGGGATGTGCTGGAAGCGCTTCAGAGTTGGTTCGTCCCAACGCACCGCCTTTTTCGTTCCGGTCCGGATTCACGTATGGCTTAGGGTAACGACGACGGCGACCGTGTTGTCAGAACTGGAGCAGAAGCTCGTGGAGGCTGCCACATACAGCGCCACGACACAAGCAGAGAACGATGAGCATGAAAGGTTGTATCAGGCGACCTTGAAAGACGTTCAGGAGCGTCAAAAGGATGGCAAGGGCGGACGACGAGGGCCGCTCTCCCAGAATAGTCTCGATAGCATGGACATTGACGAACTTCCGTTGGATGGACCTAAGCTTAGGAGTCGCAAGCCTCTGTACGTCTCCTCTTTTCTCCTCATCTCCTTTGAGTTTGTCTCATGGTCATTATAGACCGATCATCGAGGCCGCTTTGAAACAGTCCCAAAGGAAGCGTACCAGGCCATGAATTACTCTAGTCACCAATCTACTGTGTATGTCGACAAAGCCTGTATCAATAGCTACATTCCATATCTTGACATGACGCGAGTCACGCGTGTCACGTGTGTTGTATTGGCGCGACGTGTGGGTGGCAGTGTTGCTCCTCCTGACTCTTGTCCACCACCATGCCTGCAGAACGAGCCGGTGTAAGCCCTCTCCGTTGGTCATGCGCATATACTCGCTGACTTGCATTGTGTCAAGTTCACCGTCACCATGTTTCTCATCGACCTCTCTCCTTCCATGGGAGCCACCAGAACGGTGGAGCTTCCTGACGGTCCCGCGGGAGAGACCAGGAGTGTCGAGACGACCAAGTTGGAAAGGTCACTTCAGTTCGTGAAGATGAAGATTCAGGAGATGGTACGTCTCCTCCTTTCGTTGGACTCACGTATCGCTTATCCAATGCCCGCGATGCTAGATTTTCCACGGGCGAAAAACGGAGCAATGTGGGGTGATCGCTTTTGGCTCAGAGGGTGCGCATTATCTTTTTCCTTGCATAGGCCCACCCGTCGTGTGTTTTGGGAGAAAAAAATGACGTGTGGATTCGTGCACAGAAACCCACAACGTGGTCAACGACAAGAACGGAGGATACGATCACGTTTCGGAATACATTCCCATTGGACAACCGAATGCGTGTACGCTGGCCAAATTGGATGAACTTCGGCCGTCAGAGACTGCAGGGGACGGTACGGTCATTCTCTTTGTACATGCATTCATCGGCTCAACGTCATGGCACTTTTCTAACATCAGCCATCGACGGCTTGATCGTTGGTATTGAGACGCAAGATATGTATTTAACGAAGAAGCGTAGTTGGACGCGTAAAATCGTGTTGGTCACCGACGGCGAGTCCCCGATGGAGGTTGAGGAATGGGAAGCGATCGTGAAGAAAATGACAAGTTTGAATGTATCATTGACTGTCGTGTGAGTCAAGACCTTGTCTGACGCGAGATTCGTATGGACGATTTTCCAACTTCCAACGTATTCACCTGTGGACCAACTAGATGCTGACATTTTCGTAACAGAGGCGTCGACTTTGATGACGAAGAACTTGGGCATCAAGAAGAAAACAAACCCGCGATGAAGGTAGGCAAAAATATTTAGTGATACTTTACATCGACAATGTTCCCCTAGCGCGTGAACGAAATCTTTTACGCCCGCCTAATATCGGCCTTGCCAGAAGACTTTGGGCTGCTCGGATCGCTCGAATACGCGCTCCTTACACTCAACTACCCCCACATCAAAGAAACCAAGTCTGCACTCCAACAGACAACGCTGCGTCTAGGAGACGTCGAGGTACGGGAGAGCGAGGCCATCGAGATGAACGTGTGTCTCGCCAAGTGCACTAGCTTGGCTAGAGCAGCTCCTTGGAAGAAGTTTTTCAAAAAGGAGACCGGTGAGGAGGATGTTCACGGTGCTGAGGAGGGCAAGGCCATTTTTAAGGAGGTCCAGAGACGCACCGAGTATATCATTGACAGGTCTGTTGAGGAGGAAGAAGGAAAAGGATCAACCACTCTAGATGCGTCAATGGACGTCGACGAAGAGAAGAGCGTCGCAGGAGAGGAGGCTCTCCTCGAAAAAGTAGAAAAGGAGCAACTCGTTAAAGGGTTCAAGTATGGGTCCACCTATGTCCCTTGTCCCGATGGGCAATTTGAGCGGCTGAACACCAAGAGGGGCATCGAGATATGTGGATTTTTCCAAAAGAAGAACGTGGGTCTTCCCAGTCCCATTTGTTTCAACAGATGCTGATTTGGTGTTCTAGTTCAATCGTTCGTATCCCATGAGCGAGGTTTCGTACCTCTATGCTTCCAAGTCCTCTGTGCCCGATCAACTCGCGTTCTCGTCCATTGTTCAAGCCATGTTTGACAAGGGCGTCTTGGCAATTGCGAGAGTGGTGAAGACTCCAGGTGCGGACCCAAAGATGGGTGTTCTCTCGCCTATAGTATGGCCGAATGTGGACGTGATGTTATGGGTGCAGGTATGGCCTTCTCTCCCTTCCACGCTCGGAGTGAGGATGATTGTTGTATAGATGCCCTTTGCAGACGACGTCAGACGTTATACCTTTCCCTCGCTCACTACACTCGTCTCAAGATCAGGCGAAACAATTACGAAACATCCTTATATTCCAACAGAGGAGCAACTAGAAGCCATGGACGACTTTGTAGATGCCATGGACCTCAGGGAGGCAGGGGACAAAGATGAAACGGGGTACGTCTGGTTCGTTGAGTACCCTTGCGGGGCTCAGATGTATTCCTACAGAGCTTGTCAGCCTTGGTTCGACACGCGCCTCTCGTTTAACCCGGCCATTCATCGGGTGAAGCAAGCCCAGTTCCACTCTGCGGTCATGTCAGACGTCGCGACTCATCCAGTCCCGCCACCTCATCCCGAGCTTACCAAATACTTTGATCCCCCGAAGCGCGTGCTCAAGACCGCAAAAGATGCCCTTGAGGAGTGCAAGGCTACCTTCAAGGTCAAGGAAAGTACGTACCACCTAGTTTCTTTCTCGCATCAGTTGCTTACAGGATCGCATTTCCTCAGTTCCAAAGAGAGCTCCAAGGGCACGCAAAGACGGTCATATGCATGCGCAAGATCAAGACGAGGACATGATCCTCCTCGACCAAAAAGGGCCCGCTCAAGAACGGCCCGACGTTGCACCCCCTCAGAAATCACAGGTCACCACCGTTTCTCCCTCGCGTGCCGAGAAGACAAAAGTGACCGCGGACGACTCTGAGACGGAATCGGAATCGGACGGAGAGCTGTTATTGGCGCCCAGATCGAAAGCGAGTGGACCTGGGTTACCGACGCCGACGTCGTCCCCCGAGCCGGAACCTGATCCGCAGCGCGCACCTGGGAGGATCATCGGGAATGCGTATCCGCTGAGGGATTTCCGTGAGAACCTGAAGCAAGGGGACGTGGTGACCAAGGCGGTGGAAGATCTCGGGGTCGTGGTAAGAGAGATTGTCGGGCGGCCATTCGCGAGTCGGCGGAAGGAGGAGATGGTGGAATGTTTAAAGGCGTTGCGCGAGGCGTGTTTGAGGGTGCGTGTGTCTTGGATTTGTGCTGCTCGGAATCGCTGAATCGATCGATCCTGCAGGAGGACGAGATAGACGCGTGGAACGGGTGAGTTGACGTTCAGTGTATCGAGTCTGGCCTTTTTTTTTGAGAGTTGACTGGTCGTGCAGAATTTTGAGAGGACTGAAGGAAGATTGCATGGGCAAGAACGGGCACAAGGACTTTTGGAGAGAGTTGCAAGCGTTGGGGCGTCCGATGAGTTTGATTAGCTCGACCGAGGCAAAGCGCGTCGGAGGGATATCGGACGTGTCAGAGTCTAATGCTGAAAAGGTGAGTGTGCTTTGTCTGGCCATTCCTCGGGCGACTACTGAATGATTTCGGGTAGTTTATGCAAGGGTAAATGTCGCAGAATATTGTTGTACGACGTGAAGTGACGTACGTGTAGTTGACGTATGATATGTTTATTTCTTCAAGCCTACACTTGTCCTCGAACGTTACGATGAGCAATCCGTGCTGTTGCAAATGGTTAGACGAAGAAAGTCATGGGGGAGTCTGGTGACCAGACTGCTGTGAGCAATGAGATAGCCTTATACGGTAGGGCGGTCGACGCAAAGCCCCTGTGCAGTATAAATGACATCCCCATCCAAATCCTCGACTTCATCCCCAACGTCCATCTGCAGCACCCACTGCACAACCCACGATGCCACTCGTCGATCCTCTTACCGCAGTCACGATCGCCGTCCAGAAAGAAGGCATCATCCCCGACGTCATCCCCTCCAACGCCGCCGCCCCTTTCATCCCTGAAGCGCTGCTCGTCATGAAATGGCCGACGGGCAAGGAAGCCATGCTCGGCAACACCCTGACCAAGATCGATACAGCGGACGAGCCCTCGGTGTCATTCACCCCGATGCAGTCGTTTGCAGCGGCGACTGATGTCGGGTATACGCTCGTCATGACCGATCCGGACGCACCGTCGAGGAGCAATCCCAAGATGGGGCAGTGGCGCCATTGGCTGGTGACGGGTCTCAAGGCGCCTGCGTTGACCGCGCTCGATACAGGAGATTTGGGTGCGCGTGTGACGAGGCCGGCAGCGACGCCTTATTATCCACCCGCCCCGCCTCTCGGCACTGGGCCTCATCGCTATGGTAAGATATCCACCGAACTCGATCGATGATGTCGTGACGCTGATCGCCGCTCGACGCACCAGTGTTTTTGCTGTACCAAGAGCCGAGCTTGGACTTCGCCATCCCCACACACGCGGATGAGTACAAGAGCGCACCCAAGGATCGGGCCAAGTGGGATGTGGCGAGTTTTGCGGAAAAGTATGGTCTCAAGCTTGTCGCGGTGAATTATGTCGTCGTGAGAGGCGACGACTAGTCTGAGGCATGAAAAAGCACACGGGGACTTTGTTGGTTGATGCGGCATCTCTTTTATGTATGTACCATTACGTTGTATTTTTCGATGGCGACTACTACTCAGTCGTCGTCGTCTGAGCCTGAGGCCTGAGGGCAAGTCATCGCGCGCATTATCACCGTTTCAGCTATCTCAATGTCTGCTGTCTCGACCCATCAGTTCTCCCGCATGTATTCATTCCTGGACACCCCCGGGATGTTTGGCCAGTTACGTGATGGACCTCGTCCAGATGCTATATGGCGATCAGCGAGGATATAGTCCGTTATTGAAAAGGCCTGAACGACCGACCGAAGGTGTCAGTTGGCGGTGTTTCAAGTTATCAGAACGTCGCTTGACTTGCCAGAACAAATCCAATGAATGCATCCGAGTTCAAGTCATAACTGGCAGACCCTCCGAGACGCTCGATCTTCCGTAGCATTTCTAGTTGACTGAAGCATGCATGTTCTGGAAAAGTGAGAAAAGTGTAAGCACAAGGACTCACGCAGAATGATCAATGCAATTGGAATGCGCCATAATAGTATGTACAATATCTACAAGTAATACACACCCTATCAACTACTGAGATTTCCTGTTTGGTGTTGGCATCACAATGGCTTGAGACCTAGTTACTCTAATGGCCATGTCTACAACCATGAACACTGGGAGCAAAAAGAATGGTAAGTAACTCGATAGCAACAGGTAATACTGGGAGACTGTAATGGACTGAGCACCAGAAGCAATGGTGTGTGCACTTGTTATGGGAGTGGAGAGTAGAACAGCCAAACATGGCAGTGTCGTTGTTGCTGTAGAAGCCCCATATATGAGCAGCAACAGGTAGATGGAGTGCGAGTCTGCAAAAGTTCAAAATACAACAGAACCCTGAAAGCTGGAAACACTTGCCTTTCCAAAGTCCAATCATGCCGATGACAAATACCGGCACTTGAAAAAATCTGTGAAATGGGAAGTTGAGTGATCATCCAGCATAGCAAAAAGGACGGCGCTCACGCTTCGACAAAGAGGAATGTCTTGAACCATATGAATGACGTGCTTTCACCCGTGTAGCCCATGGCACCACTGATCAGTGGGTCAGCAGAGAGCTGGGTATACATCTTTGGAAGTTGACTGATGAGGCTAGGAACAAAGCTGGGAGGGTACAGTGATTGACAGTCGAGCAAAAGAGATGCGGGCAAGTGTATCTGCACCGAATTTCGAGTTCAAACGGCTGCATCAGCGATTTGGGTCGGCTAATCAAGAGAGGAGTTACCAGAAAAAACACGAAGTAGAGCAAGTCTATAGGACGAGAGCTCAAAGGGGTCCTCGGCGCCATGATGATGAATGTTGAGTTGAAGGTTGGATTTTCCAAGTTGAATCGAGGAGTCGGCGAATACCGCTTACATAAGTAATCCTTTTGCAGAAAATTACCAGTTTGCGCTCAGGCTTGGGCCGAGCTCGATCTGCATCGCTCCCTAAGGTCGTTCTGCTAGTTGTGCGCATGACATGAAACACCCCCAACCCCCCGTGCGCGCTCGTCAGAACCTGAAAGCAGCACGAAAACAGCGGTAAGCTGACTCGCGTCGGACTGATGTCTCTGTTCAGGATCTCAACGTCGCTCCCTTTTCAAGCGTCTATGAGATCATCAAGGGAATCGAGTCACTCGGTGGATCTGCTGGTCTCGAGCAGTTCGCAAAGGAACCTCGGTGGCCTTGCTGCAGCTGAGATCACGTTGAATGGTAAACTCACTGCTCAGTTCGTGGTGGTGCTGAACTTATCCTCGAACGTTACAATGAGCACGCGAGCGATCCGTACTGTTGCAAATGCGTTCACATTGCCACTATCGTCATTGTAAAGTAGTCTGGTGACTAGACCGCGCTATTAGCCCTATACAGCAAGCTCATAGCGGTGTGGTCACCAGGCGCAAAGCCCCTGTGCCTTACAGATGACATCCCCATCCACCCGACTTCACCACCGACACACATCTGCAGCGCCCACCCACTGCACGACCCACGATGCCACTCGTCGATCCTCTTACCGCAGTCACGATCGCCGTTCAGAAAGAAGGCATCATCCCCGACGTCATCCCCTCCAACGCCGCCGCCCCTTTCATCACTGAGGCGCTGCTCGTCTTGAAATGGCCGACGGGCAAGGAAGCCATGCTCGGCGACACCCCGACCAGGATCGAGACGGCGGACGAGCCCTCGGTGTCATTCACCCCGATGCAGTCGTTTGCGGCGGCGACTGATGTCGGGTACACGCTCGTCATGACCGATCCGGACGCACCGTCGAGGAGCAATCCCAAGATGGGGCAGTGGCGCCATTGGCTGGTGACGGGTCTCAAGGCGCCTGCATTGACCGCGCTCGATACAGGAGATTTTGGTGCGCGTGGGACGAGGCCGACAACGACGCCTTATTATCCGCCCGCTCCGCCTCTCGGTACAGGGCCCCATCGCTATGGTAAGATATCGATATCCACCGAACTCGATCGATGATGTCGTGACGCTGATCGACGCTCGACGCACCAGTGTTTTATTGTACCAAGAGCCGAGCTTAGACTTCGCCATCCCCACACACGCGGATGAGTACAAGAGCGCACCCAAGGATCGGGCCAAGTGGGACGCGGCGAGTTTTGCGGAAAAGCATGGTCTCAAGCTTGTCGCGGTGAATTATGTCGTCGTGAGAGGCGACGACTAGTCTGAGGCATGAAAAAGCACACGGGGACTTTGTTGGTTGATGGCATCTCTTTTATGTACCATTACGTTGTATTTTTCGAAGGAGACTAGTTAGTCGTCGTCGTCGTCGTCGTCTGAGGGCAAGGCATCGCATTATCACCGCTCCAGCTATCTCAATGTCTGCTATGTATCAACCCATCAGTTCCCCCGCAGACCACGCTGCGTGAGTCCTTGTGCTTACACATTTCTCACTTTTCCAGAACATGCATACTTCAGTCAACTAGAAATGCTCCGGAAGATCGAGCGTCTCGGAGGGTCTGCCGGTTATGACTCGAACTCGGATGCATTCAGTGAATTTGTTCCGGCAAGTCAAGCGACGTTCTGATAGACACCACCAACTGACTCCTTGGGTCGGTCGTTCAGACCCTCGATCTTTTCAATCTCGAGTAATCCCGTTTTCTCGCTTCTTGTGCTATATCCTCGCTGAAAGCCATATAGCGTCTGGACGAGGTCCATCAAGGAACTGGCCAAACATCCCCATGACCGGGCTGCGCAAGCGTTGAAAGCCAAGTTACAGGCTGAGCTCGATCTGCATTGCTCCGTAAGGTCGTTCTGTGCGCGCATGACATGACTGTCATTGATAAACCCCGTGTGCGCTCATTAGAACCTGATAGCAGCACGAAAACAGCGGTAAGCTGACTCGCGTCGGACTGATGTCTCTGTTCAGGATCTCAACGTCGCTCCCTTTTCAAGCGTCTATGAGATCATCAAGGGGATTGAATCACTCGGTGGTTCTGCTGGTCTCGAGCAGTTCGCAAAGGAACCTCGGGCGACCTTGCCCACGGCGGATGTCAAAAAGTCTGTCCGCGAGCCCACCGCCAGCTGGCCCTTCGTCTATGCCCGGGGCTTCGCCATAGGCGGGCTGATCGTCACGGCAGTCGCCATTCAAACCGCAGACCACCATGGCTCGGGTTACGCTTGGGGACCCTCGGCCGGAGCTGGCATTCTGCAGGGTACCCTGGCGTACGAGAACTACAACGGAAATGGGTTTCACTTTCAGAACCTCAGTGGCCTTGCTACGGCTGAGATCACGTCGAATGGTCAACTCACTGCGCAGTTCGTGGGGGTGCTGATTGGGCACAATATATCTTTGGTGTTTGGTGGGAAATGGAAATGGTGAACGTGCAGTGGGATCGGGAAGTGCTTTCGGCAAAGGTGTTGAATCTGTGACTGGATTTAAGTTGTTTACCCGCAGTTTTGTCACGTATCTGAATCTGCCAGCCATATGACATTGAGATTCTTGAGAATGCATCACTCTCCTCAACTGAATGAACAGTTTCAATACAATATGTATGGTTGGAAGACATTGATCTGCACCCATGGTCTTGCCTCTTGCCATTGCAAACTTGCGATCATTGATCAACATGAATCACAAGATTCATACATTGCTGTGTCAAAATCCAAGTTCTACTAGGTCGTAGCAATTGGCCTGTCTGCAGAATCACGTGATGTACCAGCCTTTTTCTCTTGTCACTTGCAGTCTCACCACGAAACATTGCAATGGCGCGCAAAACACGAAAAATGCAAGATCCGCTGAGCGATGACGACGCTCCTGAAGTCGTATCCCACTCTACATCCAAAGCCAGCGCGAAACGTGTCCAGAAAGCCTTGCACGATTTTGAGGCAGAAGAAAAGGCACGTAGGAAGGCGCGCAATCGGGAGAGAGATCAAAAGTTGAAGGAAAGAGCGCGTGTGACGAGGGGCGAAAAAACGGGGGGAAAGTTGAAAGGGGTCAGATTTACGGATCAGGTGTTGGAGGGAGAAAATGAGGGAGAGAGCGGTGAGGAAAGAAGTGATGTCGATGTCGATGACGACGTGGAAGCGAGGATGCTGAGAGCTATGAGGGATGCAGCAGGCGAAGCGGAGAGTGGCGAAGGAGAAGACGACGAGGACGACAACGAGGACAAATTCAGAGGCCTTGGAATGGATCTAGGCGATGACATGGCGTCTAGTTCAGGCTCTTTCTCTGCGCAAGATGAAGACGAAGACGCCAGAATGTCACTGGGAGAAAGTGACTCGATAGACCCGGAGGCTCCGACGGATGATGAGGAAATGGATGAAGACGAGGAGACACTCCAAGCGAGTATCCGCAGACGTAGCAAGAAGGCCGACTATCTTGCAGACGACCTATTTGCAGCTGCCTTTGCTTCCCAAAATTCAAAACCAGTCCCCAAGAAAAGGGTAGAACCAGCTCAACAAGAAACGGTCAAGAAACGACGGCGAAAGTTCAGTACGCGTCCAAAGGACCTAGTGATTGGGTGCGTCATGCATACTCAGGTCCAGTTTGTGAGGCACTCATTCCAAGTTCAGTGGTCGTACCATCCGCACGTTACCCCGACACTCAGACCCACGATCACAAGCCACCGCACGAACTGTCCCGTCTGCCCGCGTTCGCAGATTCGTGGACCAAAGTTTGGCTATGAAAGGCAAGCAAGCACTTCTCAAGGCCAAGAAAAAAGGTTGGGAAAGACGAGCGGGTAAATCCAACGTTCTGTTCCACTTACGTTGCCTGATTTGATGTTCTCTAGCAAATGTCGGAGTCATGAAACATCAGGGGGCACCACATGGATTTGCTCGCAGCACACGATAGAGCGATCAAGAAATACATCCTCTTTCCGTCCGTTAAATCGGTTCCACGATCCCGCTATTAGGCCGACTTCCGGTTCTTTTGGGCTGCCTTGCCGTAGTAATACCTCTGTCGTCCGATACCAGCAAACCAGGCCAGCCTGACATAGGTGTTAAAATCATAAACACTTTCAAAAACAGAATTCTCACCTCATGCCGAGAAGAAAGATGACAAATGTGATGTTTCCGTGAGTCATTGAGTTCCATGACCCGAACGAATACCGCAAGTCTTCTGGGAGCCCAACCCACGAAGCAATGATACTACATCGTTATCAGCATACTTGCAGACATACAGCATGCTCGACCAACTCACTGCGTGACCTGGCAGCATCGCGGTCAGCACGATGGAAAACCTGCACAGAAGACATGGCACTTACATCAGCCAAGGCAAGCGCTGTCATGCTCGCGCCCAAGATACGCTCCTGAGCCTCTGGGTTGTTGGGCAACGTGTCCCGGATCGCTCGAAAGACGAGGGAGGATATTAATCCCAACAACATGTAGCCTGTGAAACTTGTAAGTATGTCTATATGGATTATAGAATGACTGTGATACAGTTGCCGAGCTGCCATATCGCCATAGTCGTCCTCGCGTCTTGTGGCCCGGACGGGGTGCTTTCTGGGATGAGCTGGGCGTGGAACCATTCTGCTCCGGGGAAGAACCATGCCAAGAAGGCAGGGGAGACCGTTGACACTGCGGTAGCACGTTAGCTGCGGGCATGTTCGTCGGAGACTGATGAAATTACGAACGGGGTTCAAAGTACAGAAAGAGGGTCTGGTAGAAACCAGGGAGTGCAGGAAAGTCTCGAGGCATGATGATGGTTGTATTTCGTCGTCGTCGAGAGTATATGTGTTCAAGTGAGACCCTATTCCGAGTCCTGAGAGCCTCGGCTAATTAGAGGAAGGATCCAAACAAGACCAGATCCAAGCCATCGCGACAGCTTGGGCGGGGCCTTTGAGGTTGTCCTGAACGACGCCCTGTCACCCATGCCTCGACGAAAAGCATGGGACAGTAGGATGCATGTCATTGCATGACTCGGAGTTGGACCACGTCAACCTGAGCTTCAACTTCACCTGACCCAACTCCCAAGCAGATCAACAGTATCATGGACCACGCACTACTACTCTACCCTGGAGCGCAAGGTAGTCGCCTTGATGATAGCCCCAGCTCGTCAGTCTTCGATCTTCCTGTGCAGCCTGCGAACCCCAGTCCACAGCCACTGGCGACTCAAGGAAGCAGTAGCAACCTTGACCTCCGCCCGAGGACCAGCGTCCAAACGACACGCGCATCGGAGTCATCACCCCAGATCACGATGATATCGGGCGGTTCTGGCGGAAATGCCATCTGCTCCGCGTTCGATAACGCGTGTTTTGTACTCCCCGTCTCCGACGACGGGGGTTCGTCGAGCGAGATCATTCGTGTCCTTGGCGGTCCATCCATCGGTGCGCCACCGTCGCATTTCTCCAATTGATTATCATCGCCAATGGCACTGACCCGCGGTGCGTGCCAGGCGACATTCGTTCCAGACTCGTCCGTATGATACCTCCAGCACCCCCGAACTCTCCCCTCGGTGCCGTGCGCACGCTTCTTTCATACAGGCTCCCCGCGAACGTCTCCGAACGCGAAGCTCGCGAGGAGTGGAGAGACATCATCGAAGGACACAGTCCTCTCTGGTCGGGGATTCCCAACGACCGCAAAGAGACCATCCGAGGTCCGTCTCGGCTGTTTCATGACGTATATGCACAAGTCAACGGAACGCACAAATCCTCCCAAACCAGGTTTTCTCGTCTACTTTGAGAATGAGGTTCTGAAACGTGCCCACAAAAAGTTTTCTTTTCTGAATGGAAGGTAATGTCATGCTGGTCCAGGGACGCATCTGGCTGAAATCATGATGTCGTAGCATTGGAAACTATTTCATCTCTGGTGCTCAAATCTTCTTTCGGTCCTTGCCATCAGCTATATTTTTGTTCGCATCCATTACCAACAGTCAGGTACGGCCCTTCTTGGGAATGTGGCTTTGCCACTGATTGACAGGCCATGTGAAGGCGAATATACTGCCAGTAATAGTAACCAACCACACGGTAACTATTGCTGCGGAGCTCGTAAGTCTCAACCTTTAACCGGGCTATTGCATGCATGGAAGCGATTCGCAATAGGAAAATGGCATCAGGCTCGTTGGGCAGTGCGAGATATCCCATCCAGTGAATCCTCCGTCATCATTCGAGGAAGACTGTCCCGAGATGGATGCATTTTCCCCCGTGGACGGCATGGGTGAAATCATTCCCCACCGATCTAATGTCATGTATAGCCAACTAGACAAAGACCGCGGCTATGAGCCGTTGCAAGCCAAGATATACAGTGGGTAGATCGCTGAATAGATCTCGTGAGTTCGGAATGAGCCCATGGCATCTCGAGATAGGGTTGTATTACATCAATGCATATGGCCATGAGGTACATCCCACGCCGAACCCCGAATTCATCAAGACACTTGCGACATCCGAGGCATTAGTGTATTCCTGTGGTTCTCTCTGGACAAGGTAAGCTCCACGTTCGTTTGATGGTCCTGAATGACACAGGGTCGTAAAGTGTTATTCCATGCTTAGCCCTTCGCGGTGTGGCACCTGCAATTGCAGGATCTAGCCTTTTACGGGCCAAGATCCTTCTATGTGCGCAAATGGATCTAAATTTTGTTTTTTCCTAATTCAGTCAGTGAATGGAAGGAATGACAGAGAAACAGACGGTTACACCGCGGTAGACTATGTCAAGTAAGTAGGGTTACTACTTGGTCCGAGCATGCAACTCCTCGATCTCACGCTGCTCCAGAGCCATTGTTGGAGTACTTAACTCCGATTACCAGAAACCATCCTACGGCCTCGGGAATGCGAGTACAGTTTACCCTATCTCGGCGTTCATTACCCATCTTGTCTGGCTCGAGGGAACCCGCATTGAAGTGGACGTGATGGCTTTGGCGGTGAGCTTGGAATCCATCATTCACCGTTGGTTGCTTCTTACATTTGGTGATGTCGTAGGTGTTGGGTGTCAAGGCCATCACGATCAGGGGTAATGCCGGAGGCGATGAGGATCAGGGTCCGCGGTATGATGCAGACGTGGTCCGACACGCGCTTGCACAGATCTTGGGACAATAATCGTTCCTCTTTTCCTCGACCCTAGTTTGCTGTTCATTTTGAAAAGATATATTACAGCTCTTTCTCCCGCGAACTCCATCCGGGAACACTAGTCCGAGGCTTACCAAATTGACTGGGAAATGACGGTTCCGTTTGAGCCTCCGATGTCAAACAGGTGCTGTACTCGTTGATCACATCTCATACTCATGATACTGTTGCACTTTGCCTCATCCGAAAGTTGGTATTGAGTCGTTTTCACCCTCACGCCGAGGACAACTCGGCTCACAGGCTTGGGGCGCCGATGGCGTGGGTACGGGCCTCAACAAGGCACCCTCATATCTTCATTCCGTGTTCTTGGGCCGCTTCCATGACTCGTCGACGGTTCGCGGTACTTTTTCCTTGCCTGTGAATATACCACACCCAGCGAGATCGTTTTTCCGGGTTACAATCGACAGCCGAAGCCACAGCTGCCCGTCCCTCGTCCCTTCTGATTTCGTTTTCGCCTTCCTACCCGCGTCTGGGGCTTCGCGGCCGGTTGCCCTTGCGTGTTTCCCATCATCTGAATCTCATTTATCATGCACGTTGCTCGTGTGCCTCATCTTGCAGGTTTTGGATGAGATGATCTCACACGCTCCAAGCCCCGGTTGCGAATCAAATGCCGGTGGAACGTACCATTTGAAGCAAGTCTTCATAGACGATGACTATGTTCGCGGACAGTTCGAGCAGTGTTTTCGCGAGGAGTGGTGGATCGATCTGTCAATCGAAACGCGTCTTTGGCCGTATAGGACGATGTGATCCTGAGCATGGCACAGGTATTGATACCCGACGAAGCTCGAACGACGATGCACACAGAATTACATGATGAACTTGAAGGCTTGCAGTGTTGTGCTACCGCTTCGCAACCGGCTAGCCGCCACCAGCTCCACACACTCATCTACCTGCCATGGATAGATTTTTCCATACCCCTGAAGGACACGAACCCTGAATTGAAAGGAAATTTATGTAAATTTGCCTGTTGGTGAACGTCAACAGTTGGCGTGTGGTTTGATTGTGGTGACACACGCCGAGCTTGACCCTAGGCGGGCCTCGATTTAGCCTGGAGAAAATGCAGTGCTTGGTCTCATCGCATCCTGATAGCTGTAGATCAGTACGTTGTTCTCATCTGATAGAAGGACTGGGAGAAGGACCGATAAGTTGACTCCGCGAAGTACTCAATCCCAGGGGTACGAGTACTCCTCTGACACGGCCTCAACATTGAACCCGCTCATCGGATGCCTCTACTCACTGCTCCAATTGGCCACTACTAGTATCTAGGCGCTCATCGCCCCAAAGTCAAATTGGGATGGCAACGTGCGAGTGCTTGGAGCCTTTGCGGCATGGGAAATTTAAAGTGCCTCTGGTCTCATGACGTGTTTTACACCTTCCAGGTACAACTCGAACCAGACACAACGGACTAATCTGCGCCGTTCTTGATTCCAAGCCTCCATCTCCTATCTACGAGCAGGTGTCATTTTGAACTAGGGCGCTTCCTCCCCCCCCCCAACAAGGCGCATGAGTTGTACACAGGCTCGAACCCCCCACCGAGGTGCGTCTGATAGACCTGAGACCTCCATGTCGGGCAGCAGCACGACTCTCGTGCAGCATAGCTCATGCGGTCTATAGATATGGGTAGGCGGTTCGACGACAAGGATGAGTTGGACGTGACCGATGACACGCCCCACCGTGATCGTCCACATCCCAGCTTCCGCCATACCACGCCCGATCTCGCATGCGAGCACGATGTCGAGTCAGAGGGCACGACTGCGCATCCAATGCCAGACACGCCACACTGTATCATCGTCTCCGTGAGTTGTCATTCGCGTCCTGTTTCAACTCCACGGTGCACCGCCCGCCTATCCCCGAGCGGGACCCTCTTTCCATACACAATCATCCAAACACCACCGTTGTGTGTGTCATCTCCCGCATGCTGATCACGTCCCAGGTTCAGGGCGACGACCCGATCCTGACAGGTCTCACCGATGAGACAAGTCCCCGCGTTCGATTCCGGTCTCGCGTGCGGATAGCAGGCGGGATAGGTCGGCGGCGGCGACGCTCAGACGAACTCGCCTCGAGCGCATCGTCGATCTCTGGCTCCCGCTCGTCTTCGATCTCCGCCCCACTCCGGACGCATTACACGGGGAATAACGGTTGGGTTCCGTTGGGGAGCAGAATCAAGTTTGTCACGGCACAGGCCGCACTGATTCCCCCGTGCCAAGATGACGATGCGAACGGGGCAAAGGGGAGATCGAGCGAGAATGGGGATGGGGATGCGCGGCGGCGGTCTTCGTGGACGTTTTTAGACGATGATGCCGATGAACACACGCACCTGTTGACGTCGACGACGAGGTATTCTTACGTGGGGAGGCACGCGCATGATCGTTGCTATGACGATAGGGAGCGGTGGAGAGAGCAGCTGGTGGACGAGACGTTTGGAAAATGGCCAGCAAGGCTGCTAAATCAGCATGTGAGTCGTTCATGTTCTTGAGTGAAAGCCGGTCGTTGATGGACCTTGGCGATGTCAGTGGTGGTGGTGGCGTCTGGAACCCGTCGTATGCTGTTTGTGCGAGCCAGACGAGGATTTCTAGATCTCTAGAGGACTTGACTTTGTACTACTGCTTAAAGCTGTGTCACGCGACATTTGTATCATTTATCCTCCAAGTTGTGTTACATCGCGTTCTTAATGAATAGCGGTGGTCTATATACTCTTGTTGAAAGAGTGAGAGATAAGTCAATCGGGTCAATGCTTGGGGATCATCATGGTAGGAGGAAGAGTGGTGATGGGAGGCAGCAAGCTTGCTGCGGTCTTGCGCGCGTTCTGTATGAGAAGTTGATCCATGATAACAATGGCCGCCATGGCTTCGACGATGGGAACGGCACGTGGCACGACGCAAGGATCATGACGGCCTCGGGCAGCCAAGATTCCTGAAGTTCCGTCATACTGAGCGGTGTTCTGCGGCTGTGAAATGGTGGCCGGAGATTTGAACCCGATCCTATACCAAGGGGATCCTCAGACGACGTCCTCGGCAAAGAAACCGCGCAAAAAATCGACTTGCCTAAAGTAAATATCTTCGCCGTTGGTGATCCCGCCCTGGATTCCTCCGCTCCAGTTCGTCAAAGTACCAAATTTGCCATTCTTGAGCACGAAGGGATCGTTATGCTTGCTTCCGGGAACTTCGGTCCCTTTGAATCCAGATCCGACCTCGAAAGCTTTGGTAGCGGGAATGGAAAGCATGGCATGAGCCAATTTGGCTTCGAACTTGTCAAAGACGGGCTCTCCCAAACCGGATGGGACGTTCCGGATAATGCAGGTCACTGTACCACCAATGGAATCTTGGGCTTCCTTGGCGCGGATAATGCGCTGACCGGTCGAGGATGAGATTAGGCAATCTAAAATGCAGTGTTCGGCGCGGCGGACCCACCTTGGTCATTCGCTCAGCTGTTTCGAGATGTGGACAACGCGTGACATGTTTGTCGACCTCTTCACGGGTAATAGTCGACAGAAGCTGGCGGAATTCGGGGGAGAGGGCGTCTTCGACGTCGTCATTGTCTTCATCACCATCAGGGCTCATAGATGGCGGGACGACATTGGATGGTAAATGAATTTTGCCAACGGACGAAACGAACGCGACGATGTCAATGCCGTAAACCTGTTTCAGGTACCTTTCAGCAATGGCACCAGCAGCGACACGTCCTGTTCACACCATCTTGTGAGGACTGGAGTTGGATGGCGAAAGATCGGACTTACCAATGGTCTCGCGAGCACTGCTACGTCCACCTCCACTGCTTGCCTTGACGCCGTACTTTTCGAGGTACGTGTAGTCTGCATGGCTAGGGCGAGGATAGAGGTCTGTTTCGGAGTAGTCTTTTGGACGTTGATCCTCGTTTCTGACGAAGAGTCCGATAGGTGTTCCAAGAGTAACCCCGTGTTCGACTCCCGATTGAAGCTGGACCAAATCTTTTTCGTCTCTCTATCGATGGAATATGAGATGCGAAAGGTGGAGCTATGATTGGACACTTGCAGGTGTGGTCAGATTGCTCTGGCCGGGTCGTCTTCGGCTTAGTTGTACTTGGATGTCCGCAGCAGACAATTCGAGGCCCTGAGACTGGTCAGGCAAAGTGATCGCGGAACGAGGCACATGAAACACACCGGAGGACATCCATCAATGATGGCACCAACAGAAGCGCAGTGGCTTTCGCCGTAGGTGGTGACTCGGAAAAGAGATCCAAAGGTCGACATGGCAGAACTGTGACAGAAAAGTGGTGGTGAGAGCTCGGAGGAGAGGTGCTGGGATACGGCGGATCTTTATAGCTGGCAACGCGGGGCGGTACTCGACCGGGCTAAAGGCAATCCCGATACTGTGCTGACGACGGGTCAGGCGAGCGAGAATGAGAAGGAAGAGAGCCTTGGTCGGTTTGATGTCTCTTGCTAGTACTCAAGGTCGATCTCGGATGCGAACATGATCTCGTGGGAATGGGCGTCATTGAGTCTTCGTCGTGTACAAAGGAGACCTTATTTATTTTACCACCACTTCCATCGCGTTCCCCGCACCCACCAGTCACCATGTCTGTTAATGGCTCGGTATCTGGTGCCGTCGCTTCTGGCTCGAGGTCGCGACCACAAGCAAGAAAGAAGCCAAACGACGATGCAGCATACTTTGGACCACCTACCGCGTCTAAACGGCAGGCAGTTGATAGAGCAGAGGGAGAGCCACGCGTCAAGAGAAAACGCGTCGAACCATCCAGAAAGGTGGACAGGACAGGCATCAGCGTAGACGCAGAAGAAGAAAAATCAAGCGTATGTTTCCTATCACGCCCTTTGCGCGTACAGTCCCAGAAGGCTCACTCGGTCGTGTTCAGATCGACTTTAAAAGCTTACCCCTGACCACGCTTCATCGGTATATCTCCCATTTCAACCTCATACCCCCCATAAACCCCTCACCCCTCACACTTGCCGACCCACCTACCCCCGCGTTCCTCATGGAACCCATGCCTCACCTGTCGCGGGCGCTTAGTCCTCTCGTCTTCCCCACACCGGCGAATCGGCCACGGAGAGACCCAAAAGACCCGAGTCGGAGACGCAGTTCACGGCTCCTGGAGGAGAATGAGACCCGCACGCCAGTCATGGCCGACGTTGCAGAAGTCCATACGTTACTGGCGACGTTGGCCGAGAGACATTTTCAGGAGTACGTGGTCAACGAGATCGATGCGCTGGCGTCGTTCATGGTCAAAACAAAATACGAATCATGTACTTCATAGACACGCGCCGGTCGCTGTTCCACCATACTCTTTCCCTCCAAACCATCCAATGTATTCCCTTTGCAATCTGCACTTTTATGTCTTCTTGCCGCTTAATCTAAATTGATCCGTTCGTTCTGAACTTTTGTGTCTCGCTTGTTTGCAGCCGTCCGTTATGGTGTACTGCCACTCGGAAATCTTATCAGACAAGAGTATCGCTGACTCAGCTCGACACCCTAGAAAGGTAAGCCAGTGTCTCACCGTATACGATCATCATCATTCATTCAGGCTGCAGCTCTCCGGAGATCTACTTTATATGGCGTGTTAGACCATCAAGATGCGTGGCCAGAACTATCCTTGCCCACCTGGCCTAGAGCAGGTGTTGTTGCGCTGCTATAAACCAATGCCATTCGTTTGCAGATCGTCTCGCGGATTTCATCAAGTCCACATTCTTGACACGCACGAATGCCACCAATGCGGCCATCGTCCTCTTTTCTTTGGTTGGTGGACACGTCACGTCACCCTGGCCTCATTGCCAGCCAGCTTACTGATGGTGGCGAAAGTGAGGAATGCAGGCCTTGCTAATTGTGCACCACCACCAGGGAG
>JBBPOE010000150.1:0-48216 GCA_038091295.1 Tylopilus felleus | reverse complement strand
ATCTTATGGCAAAAATCTCTAATGCCTGCCCAGATCGGTTCCTCGCCCGTTCAGCGACTGTTGAGCAATGGCACCGACGACAATGTAAGCCAGAAGGAAACAAGTCGTGTTCATGACACTGACAGTCTTGTAAGACTTCTGGCTCACAGACTAATTCTGGTCCTCGTAAATCGACTGAACAATGGGAACTCGCACATGTCCTTGCCATGCAATGTCTGAAAAAGTTCAAGGAACCAGTTCGTACTATTGAAGATGTTGAAAAGCAGTCTTGCGAAGCGATCGGATTGTTGACAAAAAGGCATGTTCACAATGTTTTGCACCTTCTATAAGGCCTGATTTTGTAATGCTGTTCTAGTGTCCATTTTATCCCACGCGTTTCTTACTATTCAGGAAAAGGAGACCCATCGACCGAAAGCGAACTGAGGGAACTGGCTTGTCGCATTGTCCGTACAGAATATATGACAATGGTTGGGGCTTCTGAACAACACGTCCCCACCACAGACGGTGGGTAAATTGTTCGTGCAGTCAAAATCACAGTTTTGTCTAGGTGTTTACTGTAATTATATGTAACAAGCGTGGGGAGACCTTCGGACGTGTTACGGAGGGGTGCAGCGTCTGGGGCATATATGTAGTATTAGAATTGATCCCGTGGCAGGACCTTGACACCTGGACCTGCATTTGGAAGCCCCCTTGACTCCATGTCTGACATCGTGACTATCCCTTGCCCTGCAAAACACCACACTCGCTGTGGTAAGGTGCGAATCCACTGTCATTCATTGCGAGGATAGTAAAACAGCTTGATTGAAGGGCTAGGATCCTTATCACCTGGGTGTGTCCGGTGATCAATTGAGAACACGGCTGTCAGCCCAGGGCGCATTCCCACAGGATGTGTCTCAGCAAGCGCTCCACGTTTCACGCGTCGACAGGTTCATTAACAAGCGACGTTGAAGAGTCCACCATTCCCCTAACTCTGAGAGGTGGACTCCAAGGAGCCCATGCTGGCTTGCAATCGCAGAACCGCAAGTTCGTTTCGAAACCAAGTATCGCGGAAGATTTCTCAGCACTGGTTGATCATCAGACCTGTGCGCGCCCATAGGTACGGCATCATCAGGACATGAGAACATCACCAAGGGTTAAGAATTACCTGAACGACCACTGCAAATGGTTAGAATTCCCTTTTTCTCTTTATCCTTCTTTTTGCAGGCAACTTATCTCGGGACATCCCACTCCTGCTCCCGTCCACTCTTTGACTGGTCCCAAGCGCCAGGTCCTTTTCAAAGTGCATTGCTGCGCTGGGTGCCTGTTTTTTAACATGTTTAAACTTCATCTCCTGTTTTTTGTCATCTCCCTGTACTGGGCGCTCGTCCGTGCGGATTATACCATCGACGATGGCAATTATTCTCTCCTCAAGTTCTCTGACAACCCAGGTGGGCCAGTATGGGGCCCGTTCGGTTCTGATACCGGAGAAGTATTGGAAATTAGGTTGCCCAACGGGACGATGCAGACCGTGGACGCGACTCAGTGTTATGATGGCACATAGTGAGTACCTCGGTTCATTGTATATCCCCTTGCTCAAGGCGCGATTGAATGGCACTCGTAGCACTTGTGAGCCAATATTACGAACTGAACGTCCTTATCTGGTATTGACTTGGCCCCATAGACGCCGCATGTTCCGCTTCGAACAACTGTAACGTGCAGTTCTCATTCACCGGTGCGTACCTTATGTTTTCTATCTGGGCAACGACCGAATACTATCCTACTCTAGGCTCTGGAATCACTATATATGTTCTACGAGCCGGACCGCAAGGCATGTCGGCCTCTCTTTCCATAAACTCGGGAACGCCAACGACGGCAACCCTCGACGTGCCCCCCGCCCCACAATACTATATCCCTCAACAAGTCCTCTTCAGCGTACAAAATTTAGTTTCTGGAACATACTCAGCGGTGATGACAGTAGAGGACTGGAATGGCGGCTTTAGTGGCATGATGCTGGACTATATCGACGTTAATCAGGCAGTGGTTGCAGGTCCGACTACGAGCCCGAGTTCTAGTCCGAGCCCAAGCTCTTCCAATGGCGCGCAGTCTCAATCGGGAACGCCAACGTCAAGCAATGCACAAACCACTTCACAAGCGAGTTCGACAGGAACTCAGTCAAACTCTGCGTCCTCTGTAGCCGTCCTATCTGTGCTTTCTTCTCAGGCACCGGGAGGGACAGCGCTTCCTTCAAGCACACCATCCGGAAGTGGCACCAGTTCAACGGTGTCCTCATCATCCGGTCCAAAAAAGTGAGCTCCACCTCAACCACGATTGGTCACACTCTAATGCCCCCCTTTTCAGACCCAATCTTGCTGCTGTCGTGGGTGGTGCCGTTGGAGGTTCTCTCGGTCTTCTCGCACTGCTTGCTCTGGCACTCCTCTGTTTCCGTCGCCGTCGTCAACGCCTGATGGCGCTAAATGACAGACCCAGTCCGCTCCTGTTACCGCAACCTGCAGCCAGGTTCACCAACTTTGGTGCTGTCGGCTCGGACCCATTCGGCAGTTCCGCTGCACTGTCCGCGAGTGGACCCTCTGGCACATCACGTCCTTTGCAAACATGGTCAGAGTCCGACCCGGGCTCCACCCACAATCCCTCGCCTGGGGATGCAAGCAACCCAAGTGCTAGTCCGGTTACCGACTTTTCTCACGCGCGTACGACGCCAACCGGCAACGACAGCGCTACGTCGTCCGTGCCAATCTCGGCTGTTGTCGGAGCAGCGGCAGCGGTAGCAGTAGCCCAAGGTCGAGACACTTCTGCAACACGTCTAGCACCTGCTGCAACGCCAGTCATCTATCCGAACGAAAAGGCAGGCTTGTCTTCTGGCGCCGCGCTGCAGCAAGGCCAAGCCGCTAACTCTGACGCTCCTGACGCGCGGCCAAACCCAGTCCTAACGGACAACCAAGCAGACTTTGTGAACAGCCTGTTCAACAACAACGTTCCCGCGCCCGTCGTCGCGCGCGTGCTCGAGCGCATGCTCGCGAACCCACAGGGCGGGAGCGGCACCGGGTACAACGATCCAGAGCTGCGCCCCCACCTCACCTCGGGTACACCGTGGCAAGGGATCATGAGCGACATCGGCGATGGGGAGACGACGATCGGCACGGCGCCACCGAGTTATGATTACGCGCGGGCCCAATGAGCGAGCGAGTGTAGTAGTGGAAAGTGTGGGCGATGCTTGTACGCTTCATTCCCCCTTCTTGGTGTCTTCTTCGAACTTTGATATACGTACGCGATGTTGCTGTACATTCTTGCACGAGAGCCCCTCTTTAACTATCGTTTTAATCATAGTATGAGTAGCTAGCCTGCTTTGGGAGAGCTAAAGAAGTCGACCATGTATTGGAGCCTGAGGTGAGTGTAAACGATGGGCAAAGACAAAGTAGTATGATGACGACGACGATTAAACTATGACAGGGCCGGATGTACTCCCAGGTGGGGTCAGTGGGTACGTTAGGTGACGTAGGTAACGTGACAGGCGATGACAGGCGATGACAGTCTAAAGTCGAGTGATCAGCGAAATTGATATATAGAGAACGAAGTTGGTGGGGAAGGGAAGGGGGGCTACAAGGTGGAGTCGGAAGCGATCGAGCCTTCCAGCGTCCGGTAACTCGGAGGTACCGAGAGGCCTCGGGGAGGGGTGTTCTCGCGCCTACAGTCGATGACGAAGTCGTGCGAAAAAGGATCATCGGTCGATGGCCCAGCTTGGCCGTTCGGTGCCGAACATATGTTGTCAGCAGTCGCGAGGATGTCAAAGTCACTCAATTGGCTGTCAGACTGCCTGCGCTGTTGATACACCACCGCTTCACGAGCCGCGAGGCGTATGCGCGCCTTCTCGTCCGTCATGGGCTGTACTGGCAACGACGCGGTCTGTTCGGGGGGCAAAACAGTTGTGGCAGGGAACGGATCTAACCGCCAACGACCTGCCAATTTGACATGACGCAATTTGTGCTTTTTGAGGAATATGATGGCTGTGGTAATGGCAATGAGAGCAGCGAGTCCGCACGCGCCGCCTACCACAGCACCAAGGTTTACACTGGCGGATGGTATCAGCGTCTAGGGAAAGTGCTTTCCGTGAGGACACGGACCCAGTATTGGAGACCGCAGAAGCGGCTGCGGACGTATATGCAGAACCAACTAAGCCGGAGGATGCTTCGAGAGATGTAGAAGAGGCGGTTGTTGGTTGCGTAGTCAATCCCGGTGTGAATAAATAAGGGGTGGTCGCTGGTTGTGTAGTCAATCCCGGTGTAGAGGTGATCGCTGGTTGCGAAGTGAAGGACTGAGGTAACGCCGATGTAGAAGCATAAGAAGTGGTCACTATTTGCGAATTGATGGTCTGGAGCGAGCGCGGTATACCCGATTGAGAGGTGCTCGTTGGTTGCGGTGTGAGAGACGGCAGGAATGACCATTCAACGGAAAAAGCTTCAAAGTTTATCGGCCCCCATGCAGAAGAGAAGACATCATGGGCAACTGGCGATTGGGCTCTGGAGATCTCAAAATCACTTTTCTTGATAAGGGCGTAGTCAAGGCAAAGGGAGGTGGTGCCATTCTCCCAACGCAATAGATCAATTGTCGCGGTGTGGTCAGCACTGGGGAGGTCCTGGAGTTCGGACAGTGGGACGTTGGGGGGTGGGTACGGCGGTGGAGTTGGTGGAGGTGAAGTTGCAGTGACAGATTGACCGTCGTCTATCTCGAGGCCCACAGTAATCCCCTGAAACCCAGCATATACATATACTGAAGATCCTTCCGACAGTAGTTGAGTAAAATTAATATGGTAGTAGCTGATAACAGTGCGTACCTGTGAATAACGCAGTGAGACCGTAAATTGTAAGCATGCCAGAAAAGGAGGACCACATGTCGGGGCTAAAAGAATCTTGTCAATGACAGACAGAGTCGAAAGCTTTTATACGAAAAGTAAAGACCATCAAAAATAGACCCGAAATGAAATCAAGAGACCTCCATCGCCACAGGTATCCAATTCTCAAAGACATGGGCCGCATGGTCTCGAAAATGGAACGTGGAAGGAATAACGCCACATCGCCGCCGACTTGACAGAAATGGAGGGTGGGCGTAAGAGGGCGACTACAAAGGTGAGACCCAAGAATATTATCAGCAGTACCTGGAGCTGTGATTAGTCGTACTGCACCTTTACAACAGATCAAGATATGACGGGGTACTAACCAACCAAGGAATAGACACCAAGCGCCACATCCGTGGCAAAACCTGCTATGGATAACGTCGAATCGATGACTATCTTGGTGCCGAATATCTGATTGTATCAGGAATGCAGCTCGAGAGTCAACACAGCAGAAATCGGCGACACCTGCTACGCGCTACTCATAGACCTGTAGAGAAGGCGACAATAAAACAGTATTTCAGTAAAGGGACACGATGTGTTATCGCTACGCGGCCAAACCTTTTCAGAGGTTCGTTTACTATGCAGGTGACATGCAGGACCCGTAAGACTGTCAAATCAACTCGTGCAAGCTACTCGCATGGGATCATCCAGGTCGTCAATAAAGTACTTCAAGAGAGACGTGCACTCACGAGGTGCCGTCGATGTCAGTAATCTCCAACGTTAACTTTGGGTAAGTGGCATTCCGTCGCGAAACACCACTTGAACAACGGGGCCGTTGGTTTCAGTCGAAACGCCACGCCGCACAGAGGCAGAAGGTGAAACTTTGCATTGAAAAAAAAGTCAATGGGACTAAAGGGAAACAGAGATATAATGCATACCGTCGGGAGAAAGGAAAATATAAGCATTATCAGGGGGGATGCGGACATGTGACATATTGTGACATTTGTGACATCGACAATATGTGGAGGTAGCTAAGTACTAGGCTGGTGACTCTGGGGAGTAAATAAATCATCTAAGTAGTTTGTTGGGTATGGATACGCTCTTCCCGACGAAGGAAAACACGGAAACGACGAAGGTGGGTCAATAAGTCAATGGCAAGATCTGAGCTTGCGTCACCGTGCTGCAAACATGCCTCTGCAAGCCTCTCACAGAGGTGAATGGCCTCGCCGCGAGGAATATCGGGTGTGCCGGACTCATCATCATCATCAAAATTGACGTTGATCACCTCACCATTCTGCTCTGCCATCTCTTGTACCACCTTCGCCACGATCGCCTTGTCTCCACTCTCAAAGATGTCCGCCATCGAGTCCAGATCTGCTGATGAACTTGTCAAGTGTTGGTGGCGTTCCAAAGATACAGTTCGACGTGTAACGACTCGAGGATTCCGCTTTGAATCGAGAGCAGAAGGGTTGTCGTGGGCACGTTGTTCCAAATCCGAGCGTTCCTGCAGCTTCCGTGACAGCGTCGGCTGCGTGAAAACCAAAGCCCCGGACTTGAGGGTTGTGAAATGCTTGACAACCTCTGTCTGGGAGAGCGTTGGATGCGTGTCAATATAAGCAAAGACAGTGAGCCAGTCGCTGAGCTTGAGATTCTGACGGGATGTGTTCCGAGATGACGAAGTTTGGGCCTTGCATTCAGGTGCATCGCTGACACTGGCAACAAGTGCTCGAGTCTTCAGTTGGGGACGAGGTTTTCGCCTTTCAGCAGGCATCGTTCCAACTTGGCGCAACGAGTCGGACTGAGAAGTTGGGTCCCTGGCAGGGAGCGCTGAGGCTTGTCGAGCAAGACAACAGTGTTTTTTTAGAAGGCGAATTCACTCCGACCTCCCGAGAATGCGGCGCCACACCTCTCAGATTGCACGTGGTCCACTCGGACATTGGCCCACTGCCCGGCGCCTCGAGGTGATGCATTATGCTCGTGATTTACAGTACCATAGTGGGATCCTCAAAAATCTATACAGTATGAGATACTCTACTGTACTTCCTTTTTCTTGCTGTCTTGTTTGAGCTTGACATACGCACAGGATCTTGTTGTACATTCTTGCACGAGAGTCCCCCTTTAGCCATGCCAAGCATATTCTCGGTTTCATCATAGTTGCTGCACAAAAAGATATAAGTAAACAAGGAAGTTGTCAATGTATTGGAGCCCGAGGTAGGTGTAAACGACGGGCCAAGACATAGTGGTACGACGACAATGATTAGACAATGGCAGGGCCCTTTATACCCCAGGTGGGGCTTATGGTACACCAAGGGTACGCTAGGTGATGTACTGATGTGATGTGATGCGCGAGACACAGGTCGCACGGTCGCACCGCTGTGCACCAAATGCTGAAGTAGAATAAACAGCCAAGTTGATGGATCACTCATACGGAACGAAGCTGGTGACTAGCCCGTAAGGTGGAGCTAGAAGCGGTCGAGGCTTCCAGTGTGGTAACTTGGAGGTGCCGTTGGGGGAGAAGTATTCTCGGGCCTGCAATCGATGACGACATCGTGCGAATAAGGGTTAGTGGTCGACGACCCAGGTGCAGCATCTTCAGCCCTTCTTGTATCGCCAGTGGTCGAGAAGATGTCAAAGTTGGCATCGGACTGCCTGCCAGGTTGATACACTGCCGCATCGCGAGACGCGAGACGCATGCGCGTCTTCTCGTTCGTCCGGGGCTGTACTGCCAACGACACGATCTGTTCGTGAGGCAGGGTGGATGTGGCGGGGAAGGGATCCGGCCGCCAACTTTCTGCCAACTTTACGTAGCGAGACATGTGCTTCCAGAGTAAGATGGCAATTGTGGCGATGATGATAAGAGCAGCGACTCCTCCGCAAGTGCTGCCCACTATGACACCGAGGTTCACACTAGCGGTATTGTCAGCATCTAGGAAAAGCGCTTTATATGGAGTCACGGACCTGGACCCAGACTTGGAGGCCGTAGAAGCGGCTGCGACGTATATGCAGGACCAACTAGGCCGGAGGATGTTTCAGGATACATAGAAGAGGCGGTCGCTGGTGGCATAGTCAGGGACTGAGGTATTAACGATGTAGCTGAATTAGTCCCAGGACTTGTCGTCGACGGTGAAGAAGAGGGAGGAGAAGAGGTTGGCAGAGATGCAGCGAGTTCCACATGACTTTCGTTAACAAGAGCGTAATCAAAGTAAAGGGAGGTGGTGCCATCTTCCCAATCCAAGAGATCAATTGTCGCGGTATGATCAGCACTGGGGAGGGACTGGATGTCGAATAGTGAGACATTGGGAGTTTGGTACGGTGGAGTTGGTGGCTGTATTGTCGAAGTGAATGCTTGACCACCATCTATCGTGAGCCTTGCAGAAATCCCCTGGAACCCTGCATGCATAACGTATACTGTAACTCCGGACCCTTCCGACAGTAGTTGAGCAAAACCAATATGATAGTTGATGACAGTGCGTACCTGTAAAGGGAAACGTGATCTGGCAGTTATTTTCAGTGTAACAGGCCGCAACAAGACTGCTGTCAGGTGGCCCAGATCATGCTCGAAGGGTGACAACACGTACGGGCACTGCAAAGGGGAAATGTGTCAGAATCGTATCATCGGTTTGTTTCTGTCCGAGACACGCACTAGTTCTCATCGTAACACTTCGGGGAATCTACAGTGAAATTTCCATCATCCAGGACAAGGGTGAGGTTTCGAGTAGCAAAAGAAAAAGATCTCCAGGTGGTCCCAGTTGGAGCGTACGCCACGGTGTTGTTGGCGTTGTCAACATAATAATATGCGGCAGCCGAGGAGGCCAAAGCCAATATGGCGAGAGCGCACATTGTGAGCATGGCAGGAAAGGAGGACATGTGGGGCTGAAAGAGTCTTGTAAGCGGAAAACAGTGTTAAAATATTTAATACGCTGACCAGGATCACCAAAGACTGACCCGAAATCTAGAAATAAATTTCATGTCATCGCGGATGCCCACATGGTCTCCGACTTCAAGGCTGTTCGATTGCGTAAATTTAATGGGCGTCTGGAGTATGGCGATGATGGTCTTTACCGCCGAGTCGCTGTGTGGGATGGAATTCGAAATGATATGCAAAGTGGCTAACGAGGTGTCGTGGAAGCGGATTTCTGGATGCAAATAAGGGAGAGAAGCACGAGGCCACGGCACCACGCCATCGCCAACAGTGGCAAGGGTGAATGTAGACGGGCGACTGGAAAGGTGAGCGGCAACATGATGATCATAACAGCATCTTGAGCTTAACCGGTCGCAACGCACCTTTACAGCAGATCGTGATATGATGCGAAACTAAACCAACCAAGGGAAATTCTGACGCTCACCGATTGTATTGTTGGCAAATGGACGTGGAAATTAGAGCAGCGATCTCGGAGGCCAGGTGGTCGATTGAACATCGATTACATAATACGAGGAGCCATAGTGCTTAGTCAGCCCACGTATACCTTCGGCAGCTGGGTTGATAAAAGAGCGCGACGTCACTGACGGTGAGCTACTACGACACCATGGCCGCTGTCTCGCACGGCGCCCGATATCTGAGGCAGGGCATTGGCGTCATTAAACAGCCAACGAGATCTATACACATACCTGCTCGCCCGAATCCTCCCTCGACAACACATCGCATCTTCTCCGAGACTCGCACATTATTCTCTCGTTTCGTCTCTCGCCTCTTCACCCCCGGTCTCTCCCACTCTCCCTCTGCAGTCTCAGCCCAGCCCACTCTTATCCGTCCTACTCAGTTCACAAATTCCCAAACCGTCAATGCCCGGTTCTCTCTGCCAGTAAGGCATGCCCTCTCGAGACCCTTCTCTCCCCCTCGTCTGCCCAAGCCACCTGTGGTTCCCGCAAATGTCTCCCAGGTTGGTCTTGGCACCGCTCGCGCATTCCACTCCGGTCGACCCATTTTCCAAAACATGGTCGACAATGTCCCCATTGCTACAAGGGCTCTCTGGGAAGCCGAGTGGGAGCTCAAGATGAGGAAGAAAGAGGCACGCAGGATGGGTCGCGCTTCCGAGAACAAGACAGTGCCCAAGTCTCGCGAGATGCTCAAGCCCAAGCCCAAGCCTTTCATTCCTGAGCCCCAATATGATCCATCTGAACTCGATGTCTACTTCCCCGTTCAGCCTGCTCCGGCAGTTACTACCCACCTTCTTGTACCTCTTGCGCCGACCCCGACTGCGCGCCTCCCCTTGTCGGTCCGTGCTGATAGTGGCAGTGCACACCCGCTGCTCCCCATCGCTGACCTGGCGGCCATTCATACAACCCACCGGCTACACACTCTCAGAGTATCAACCTTGTTTGCCAGACTCGACGCTGAAAATGTATGGGATGATCCTGGCGTCAATGTGGATGCATACGCCTTTGGGCCACGCCATGACGCACAGGATGCGCAGGAGAAGCAGTGCACCGTTTTGCGTGTCACGTTCAGGGGTTGGAATGCTGCTCGCGTTCGTTCCATCCTTGGTGATAGCGCAGAGGAGTGGTATTCGCTCGAAGAAACCGATCCAGATGGACATCCTACTTATGTTCCTCTTCCTGACTCGAGGCACGATGTGTCCATGAACATGCATGCCGAGTCGCCTCCGCTCGAGAGTGACGAGATTGACTCGACCTGTGCTTCTGAGGTCGAGATGGATGTTCGTGATGTTCTATCTGCACCGCCTCTCCAAGCCAGTGCTAGTGCACAGCACGATCTCGTGCTTCCCACGCTTGACTTTTCCTCTACGTTCTCGGACGCCCTGGGCAATCTTCCTCCGCTTCCTCAGCCAGTGATATTTTTACGCACTGTCTCCGAATTGACACGTGACGCCGAACCGGTGTCTCAAACACCTTTCGTGTTGACAAATTCAGATCATCCAGAAGGCTCTTGGGAGTGGGTTAGCTTGGACTCTTGAATGTCTGCGGCGGGGAAAAGGTTTTTGATATATCTTCGATTCCTTTTTCTCGTATGTATCTAAGTTGTGTTTGACTCTACACGCCAATTATATCGTTTGCTAGGTCAATATGATACGGCCAGTTCCAATGTGTCTGATTTTGGTGGTGCTCCTTACATAAATGCGCTGTAGCAACTGATTATCAGTATTGCTGTGCTCATCCCACCAAGTTCCTGCACTCTGGCTGGATACGGTATGACAGAACCTAACAGCGTGCGAGATTGGTAACCGGGCATTTGACGTACTTCAGACTCTCACTTTTACTCCCCCTTCCACCAGGTTTCTGCCTACACACCCAGCTCAGAGAGATGGGGTGCATGTGGTACATCACTCTCCTATTCTTTGCTACAGTCGTTCTGGCAGACTATTATATCGATAATGCCAACACGTCTGTCGTATACGTCATGCCGGCTACTCAGTCAGGACAGGCCTGGCAGACATTCTCTGTCACTACCCAGGAACTTACTTTGTCTATCACCAACTCGACAGGCAACTACACTATCCCTCTCGATGCCTCAAATTGCTATGATCAAAATTAGTGTGTCCTCTTCTTTTCGCTTCCATTCCCTCTGTCTGACCACGAATATCAACAGCGCTCGTAAGCTATCCGTCCTGCCTGTCGGACATATGATATTCACACACTTTTCTCTTCCAGTCGGTGTATGTGGTACAGCTGATAACTGTTTCGTCGAAATACCCTTTACAGGTACTCAGTTCCGGTTCACTGTTACGATATTGCTCTTATGATCCAGCTAGGGTCCGGTATCGCGATGTATGTTTTCAACGCCGGTTTCTCAGGCATGACAGCCAGTTTTTCGATCGACGGTGGTACAGCTGTTTCCAGCACGATCCAGGCTCCTCCTCCTCCAGCATATCAGATATCGAACGTGTCCCTGTATGACATTCAAGGTATCCCGACCGGGAACCATACTATGAAAATGACCCTGTTGAATTGGGGAACCGGCGGCACCTCCATGAAATTTGACTATGCATACATCAACGAGACGTTCGTGGCATCTCCAACGACAACGTCATCGACGCCATCCATGACATCCTCGGCATCTCGGACCTCTTCTCAGACACCGTCCACCGGTAATTCCACGGCCTCCAATGGGTTAGAACGTTCCTACAATCAATGAAACGGACTGACGTCCTACTGTTCTCGTTTTAGTGTCAACGTTGGAGGCATAGTCGGGGCTACGTTGGGAGGCTTGGCCCTCCTTGTGGGTCTTGTGATCGGCCTCCTTTACTGGCGTAGACGCAAGGCAGCCCGCCAAAATGTCTCGTCTTCTTCAGAGCCAAATTTCCAACCAAGCCCATTCACATCAGAGTTTGGCAGCCCCACTCAAGCCTATGTACACCATAATACATACTTTCCTCAACGCCGGGAAGAAATTGCCCCGCTCATGCGGTCTGCCATGCTCCGCGATGCGCTCGCAGCTGGCAACTATCCCTCCGGGCCAGACCAGACTTCACAGTCTATCAGGTCTGGACAGACCTCCTCAGGGGTCCTTCAACCACTTCAGCCACTCCGCCGACCGCCTTCGCAAAGTGAAGACGTCGATATACTCGCCCCCTCGAGCGTGTCCTACGTGGCGGACTCGAGTTCGCCTTTCTCAGATTCCCAGGTCACGTCGCGATACAATCTCACGGTGGAGCAGGGCGAGGTCATCAGACAGCTACAGCGGGACAATGTCCCTTTGGAGACGGTCGCTCGTGTCATCGAGGGATTCGTGTCGTCAAACTATTCCACGGGCGGGGGATTGGATCGGAAGAGGAGTGTTCTCAGCGCTGCACCGCCTCCAAGCTACCAGACGCGGGATGGAAGTTAGGCAGGGTAGGTAGGCACCATGTTGCGTGTAGATGGTGATGGTTTCGTTGTGAAAATACCCCGCTGTTTTTCTTTTTTCCTGTTATAATATTGGTGCTCCCATTTGTTGTCCTGTGTCTAGCGTTCCTTGGTAGATATTAATGCTGCTGCTGCTGCTACTGGATGTAATAATAAAATATGTGTTGTTAACCTTGTACCACCATTTGCAAGACACGTCGAGTTTTTTCAGTCAGTCAAGCTGTAAAGCGGCGGTTGAAGGTTCTAAAGTCCCACTTTAAAAGTAGTAAATTACTCTACGTGCATGACTACGAAAGCGCGCGTAAATGTTCCTGTACAGTTCCGGCGCGTGATTGTAAGATTTGATGCCGACCTCATGTAAGGGTCACACCGAACGACTCAAATTGAATCACTCGAGTATTCGCCAAAGGAATCAAAATTCCAAGAATGAGGAGTCTGTACTTTACATGAGGGTTTATATACTACTGTACACATGTGTTACTCGAACATGATAGAACATTATGGAACAATGATGTCAGTATGATGTCATGGTCTAGAATATGTGAAGTTGTGAAAGGTAACGGAAAGTGAAGATCTGACATTACCCCCTTTTTAAAGACTGTTGTCCTCAACAGGGGCTATTTCAAATAAATGATCAGGCAAACATTTGAAAACTTCTCTATCTTTTAGAAAATCTGAAGAAAGGAAGATAGAGTTTTTGTTTGGAATGGGAAGAGATTGTTTTGTACATATGGGGCAAACACAAGGTGGATCACTTTCTAAAGATCTGGTTTGGACGGTTTTGTTTAGACAAGGAGCTGTAGGATGAAGTCGATAGAAGTTTCGAATGGAATCTTTCGCATGCGATAATTCTGATTCTTTTTTCCATTCTTTTTCCTCTCGAGGGAATCCTTTCCAGTGAATTAGAAATTCGATTGAACCGTGTTTTTCTCTTGCGTCAACTATACTCTCGATTTCTTGTTCTGGTTCTCCTTGTATGATATCTGGAGGTGGTGGCGGAGGTTTCTTTTGCGATGGAAATTGTCCTTGTTTATAGGGATGAAGTAGGCATTCGTTGAATACTGGATGGATGTTTCGCCATGAACGGTCCAGTTTCAATTTATATGCCGTTGGTCCTACTTTCTCTAAGATTTCGAACGGACCATATCATTTATCCTATAACTTTCTTGAAGGTCTTTCGGTTCGGATATTAGTCGCCTCGAGAAGTACTTTATCGCCTTTGATGTATTCGATCGGTGATTGAGCTTTTCGATCATGATACTTTTTCATGTCATCTTTGGCGTGTTCTAGTGACAATTGTGCGGTTTTCCGAAGAACCTTCATTTCTTCGACAAATTTCTCAGCGCTGTCATTGTTGACCTTTTGGTTAGCTTTTATATCAATGGAGGGATTGTGTCCATAGTTTAGCACAAAAGGAGAGTATCCTGTTCCCCTGGATACATTTTGATTGTGTGCAAACTCGGCAATCGGAAGCCATTCCACCCAGTCGCTTTGTCTGTGGTTTGTATACAACCTCAGGTATTGTTCTACCAAAGCGTTCATTCATTCGGCTTGTCCATTTCCTTGTGGGTGATAGGCAGTTGTGGGATTTCCTTCAATATCTAGCAGTTTGTACAGATCGGTCATGAACGACGATAAAAACTGTGTTCCTCGGTCTGATATCACTTTTTTAGGAGTACCATGAAGTTTGAATATGTGATCTCGATAAATTTTGGCAACTCCCAAAGCAGTGATGTCAGTTGACACAGGAAACAAGTGTATCATTTTGGAGAAGACGTCTACTACGGTTAAGATTGCGTTTTTGCCTGACGACTCTGGTAATGGTCCTATAATGTCTATCGATATAGTCTCCTATGGGTTTTCAGGTACACTATGAGGATGAAGTATGGTCGTCTTTCTTTTTGTTTTGGTCTTTTGGCATCTATCACAACCTTCTACATATCTTTTAACGTCTTTTCCGAGGTTCGGCCAGTAGAACTTAGTGAGCATGAGACTTTTGGTTCTCTTTGCTCCTGGATGTCCCGCTATTGGATGATCATGATTTTTTACGATTATGGACTCTCGCAATTTATCATCTTTTGGTACATAGATCAGATCTTTCCAATACACGATTCTGTCCCTTTGGTTCCACGAAGATTCTTTTCCCGATTTGATGTCTTGGATGATGTAATCCTCGACTTTTGATTGAAGTTCTTTGATTTGATTGGGAAATTTCATCTTGATGGTATTTTGTCTTGTTTGAAACATTGAATCGGGGAGGAGGATCTGTTGTTTATTATCATCTACCCCCTTTTCAAAATCTGGCCTCCGGGAAAGAGGATCTGCGGGATTTGTTTTTCCTGGTCTGTGGACGAAAGTGAAATGGTATTGTTGTATCCATTGGCTCCATCTTGCTTGTTTTCTAGACAGATCTTGTGGTTTTCGAAAGTATTCAAGATTCTTGTGATCTGTCAGAATTTCAAATGGAACGTGTGCGTCCAGTAAGTAATGTTGCCATTCTTCGAGAGCGAATATGATCGCTGTCATCTCTAGATCCACTGCATGGTAGTTTCATTCAGCATCTCCGAGAGATCTCGATATAAATGAGATCGGGTGCCACCGATCATTTTGTTTTTGCGACAATACTGCTTCAAGCCCTTGTCCTGATCCATCAGTTTCAACTCTGAACGGATCTGTATCTGTTGGCATGGCAAGCGCTGGTGTGGATGTTAGGATGTTTTTTAGTGATTGAAAGGCCTCTTGACATTCATTGGTCCACTCAAAGTCTTTCTTTTCAGACGTGAGTGAGTTTAGCGGACGAGCTACTCTTGCAAAGTCTTTTATAAATCGGCGATAGAAATTGAGGAACCCTAGAAATCCTCTTAATTCTTTTCGCGTTTTTGGTATTGGCCATTCCGTCACTCCTCTCACTTTGGTTTGATCTACTTTGACCTTGTTTTGAGCGACAATCAATCTGAGATATTCTGTCTCTTGTTTTTCAAACTCGCACTTAGTGTATTTTAGTGTGAGATGATTGTCTTTCAGAAGTTGTAACACTTCTTGGACTATTTGTCGATGTTCCTCTAAGGTCTTGGTGAAGATCATTATGTCGTCCATGTATACAACCACTTTTCCTCGATTGATCAGATCGTGGAAAATGTGATTCATCATTGTTTGGAAGGTAGTGGGCGAGTTACAAAGTCCAAAGAACATGACTAAAGGTTCGAAAAGTCCTCTATTGGTTCTGAACGCTGCTTTCCACTCATCTCCTTCCTTCATCTGGACGTTGTTGTATCCCCATCGAATATCCAATTTCGTGTAATACTTTGCCCCTTTTAGTTTATCGATGAGCTTGTTGATAAGAGGTAGCGGGTATTGATTTTTTACGGTGATTGCGTTGAGCTTTCAATAGTCTTGTACTGGGCGCAGTTTGCTGTCTTTCTTCTTGATAAAGAAGAATGCCGACGCGAATTGGGATTTGGATGGTCGTATCTTTCCGGTTTTTAGATTTTCTTCTAAGAATTTGTCCAATTCTTCTTGTTCCAACAAAGTTAGATTGTAAGTTTTGCAATCTACTTGATGATCTCCTGGTAATAGTTCTATGGCATGATCCCAGGGTCTTTGAGGAGGGAGTTCCTCAAATATATCTTTGTTGAAAATGTCTTTTTTGAAGTCATGATAGACCTCGGGAACAACTTCTTCGAAGATTTTTGTGTGTTTGACCTTGTCAGCTTCTATTGCAAGGTCCATTGCGAGTCTCTGTGGTTGGGTGGACCTCAAATATTCCAATGCATCAATCTGGAAGATCCTATCACCTCCTTTCCAAGATCGAGTACACTCCGGTGTCTCGTCTTCGTCATCATCATTGATGAGATGAGGGGTATGGTCATTAGAACAGGTGAATGTTATTTCTTTTGTCTTCCAGTCAATAATTGGATTGTGCGTTTTAAGCCAATCATAACCCAGGTATATCTTGTGGGTTCCAAGGTCAGTGACAGCGAGAGTGATTCATTCGATGTGATCGTCAATCGTCAATTCTACCATAACAAAGGAGGAAATTGCGCCTCTGGAATTCGGAGTTCCATCAGCATTGTAAACTGGTATTTTCCTTGGTAACTGGTGAGTTGGAATATGATGTTGTTCGACGAATGAAGCATCGATAGAAGAACCCATGCATCCTGAGTCGATGAGCGCCTTTGTAGAGAGTATTTTTCTGTCATCTGTTAGTATTGATGTGTCTACATCAAGCGTGTTTTTATTGTAGCTTTGACGGATGTATCGTGGTTTGTGTTGTAACTCTCTCAATACAATGTGTGTTTCGGCCATTGTCATATTTCGAATTTGTTCTACTAATTCGTTGGTGACTTCTGGTCGTCGGAACTCATGGACAAAGGTGTTCAAGTGAGCTCTCGCTCTTTTTGTGTCCGTATTTTCACAGACTTTTTTAATCCACGCAGTAGACCAAGGATCCACCGTGTTGATCCAGGATCGAACATTTTTTTTTGGTTGATCAGACCCTGGTGGACTCTTGTCTTTCGTGGCAGTCTCCACCTTTCCAGGCGGACTCTCACGTTTGACAGCAGTCTCCACCTTTTCTTTCCTGGATAGGATTTTTATTTGAGCGGGTGGATGTTCTTTCGAACCCGACTCCTCACTCTTTTTGGTCTCAGTCGTTTCTTCATTGGAAAGAAGTGAATATTTATTCCGAGAGGAAACAGACATCTTAGGAACAGTAGTCGACCTATCTACATTCCTACAGGAAAATCCTTTTTGTACTTTCCTATTTTTTCCGCTAACTCTTCTGCTGTGGTGTATTCTAGTTCTTGACCTCTGAAGGTCATTTTGCGGACTTGTCGGGCACGAGATTTGAAATGTTCAGAACACGGCCATGGTTTGCCGCATTTGAAACACTTCCCTTCGGCACGTGCTTTTCCTATGTCCATTGGGATACCAGATCCTCTGAACGTTCCGACTTGGTTTGGATGAATGGGGGTGGGTTGGTTTTGTATGAAACCTCCTTGAGTTTGGACGGGTGGTACTGTCGTGTTTTGTTTTTGCGCACTAGTAGTCCTTGGCCACTGTGCTGCGTTTCCATATCTCGTTGAGACATCCCAGCTGCCTCTTTTTCGTTCTTCGATTTCTCGAAGAACTTGGTCCGCTCGTATTAAAGTGTTTTCCCATTTTCTGAAGTCGTTGTTTTCCAGAAGATCGGGCTTGGCCCTTTTCACGTACTCCACAACATCGTTCTTCAGGTTTTGTCACATTAACCTTATAAGGGTTTTTGCGTGTGTTTTTGTGTCATAACCGGCTTGCATTGCCAGTTGTTTTAGACAGACGAGGTAGTCCTCTACCGTTCCTTTTCCTTGTTTTAGAGCATAGAGCTCTTTTTCTGCTTGTCGGCCTAAAGCTGCGGGTACGAATGTTGTAGCAAGATCTTCGATGAATTCATCGATGGTCATGCTTCTAATCCTATGAGAGTTTTCGAGGATGAAGAGGTCTGCATATCGTCCTGCGGCGTTATCTCCTTTCATGTATGACAGTACAAGGAGTATTTGTTGGTAGCTAGTTGGCTCTCTTTCAAACCCTGCTATGTACAGTCGAACGGTTCGTATCCACTGTATAAACTTCATCTTTTCTCCCTCAAACACCTCCGGTTTGGCCATTATTGACTTTCCCAAAGCCGTGTTTGGTGTGTTTTGTGAGGAGGTGGGGACCTCGGGTCGTAATATGCCCCTCGGTAGATTGACACGGGGCTGTGAGGGTGGTTGGTAGTCGCCATTGTCCGAAGGCAAGGAAGGGGGTGTCGGGTCTTGTGACGGGGAGAAGACCCAGAACTTTGGAAGACGGGGTGGTGGGTCTCGGCGTCGCGGTGGGACAGCCGTGAAAGATGGTGGTGTATGAGTTCGGGCCGGTCTTGAAAAGTAATCTTCTCTTTGGAAGACCGGTGGAGGACCTGCAAGGGCTCCGTCGGCGATTACTCGTTGTCTCCATGCTTCAAATTGAGCAATGTGCTGATCGTACGAGTGAGTTTGTTTTGGTGTTGGTGTTGGTGTTTGTGAGTATGGAGTAGAAGGTCCCGCGGTTGGTGAGACGGAGGGGAGATTTTCTGCAAGTTCACCAAGGTTAAAAGACATCGCAATTGTTCTCTGTTCATGGCTTCTGGGAAGACTGACTGATGAACTTTGAACTGAATGCAGAAGGATGATTGGATATCGTCAAGCACACAACACGTTGTTCATGAGAGCTTTCGGATAGGCGCAATGTCTGAGTTACAAGGATCTTCCTAAAAGGATTCTCCAAGTATCAAGACCGAATGCGATGGAAGGTGGGGGTGAGCTGAAATAAAAACTGCTCCTTTCTTTAGCGTGTCGATGGGTAGACGGTTCAAGACTGGTGTCGGACAACGCTTTAACGCAACGTTCCACGACATGACAATAACTGTGATCACGCGAACAGTGAACATTATCGATTCGTTCTACGTGGCAGCCTCTAGCGCTCTGCCAATACGCCCACTAGTGCTCTATGTGGATAGCAACTTTATCCTTATTTGTAACGCTGGACGAACATATGTATATCGTTTGTGAGGTGATAGTCCTCACTGGGCTAAACCCAGGTTAATTCCCTTTAAACCTAGGGTCCGGCTATAAGAGTCTCTGCTGCGGTAGAGCTTGCCCAACTCGAGATTGTCTCACTAATAAGCGCAGGTCTTGGTTCTTTGGCAAGATGCGTAGGCGTCGACGGTAACAACGGCTGGCTCGAAGAGAGCAACCGCGAATGCAGTGGTATGAAGAAGCGGAGTGCAGCGTAGAAACGAAGAGTATCGACGAAGGCGAATAGGCGAGTGGTTTTATTCTTGGAATTATGTAAGGGTCACACCGAACAACTCAAATTGAATCACTCGAGTATTCACCAAAGGAATCAAAATTCCAAGAATGAGGAGTCTGTACTTTACATGAGGGTTTATATACTACTGTACATGTGTGTTACTCGAACATGATAGAATATTATGGAACAATGATGTCAGTATGATGTCATGGTCTAGAATATGTGAAGTTGTGAAAGGTAATGAAAAGTGAAGATCTGACACCTCATTCTGAATTATACTTCACTGGCAGAAGTTACGACTCTAGGATGATAGCTCAGTGGTATAGGCGCCTTCGCATTTGTTTCAGCAAGCTTTTTCTCTCCTACCGCCAGTATCCGCCGCTAGCACATGCGCGATCACTTGCAGTGCGGCCTTGAACCCGCCTCTGACAGACTGACAGATGCATATGTGTGCTGACAAACGGTGCACAGCCACTACTTTCGATCGATCAAGCCAGTGAGACCACCTTGCACCCACCGACTACACTCTCGAGAGCATCCACCTCGCTTGCCGGGCTCGATGCTATAAATATGCGGGTTGATTGGGGGACATGGGTATGTGCCTTTGGGCTATGCCATGACGCACAGTTTTACTCGTCAGAAACCAACCAGGTGGATCACCCTCTCCCCCGGCCCAAAGACAGGACGTGTCTGTGAAGCACACTCTGAGTCGCCTCTGCTCGAGAGCATCGAGAATGACTTGACCTAATTGTCGCGTGACACCGAACTGGTGTCTTAAACATCTTCCGTTGTTGAGGGTTTCAGATCATTCAAAAGGCTTGCAGGAATGGCTTAGCTTACTGTCTTTTTCACGTGACTTGTCACCCATGAGAAATTATATCAAAAAACATGCATCACCTTCGGCGCTCTCTAACTCACCAACGCCAACGTGGAATTCGACAAAAACCATATCATTCAACTCGGACAGGTCAGGCGCATCCATTCGTTGAAGACCGAACAAGAAATCCGATGATTTGAAAATTCGGAATTTCTGGGATCTCGGAATTTGCTGATACGGTATGTCTCAGCTTCTCTGTCGCTATCTGAGGCTTGAAACAACGTAGTAGGCATGCCGCAAGATCAGAAAACTAGTACCGACATCCAATGGGCAATCGTGCGCCTCTCAAAATTCCTGGATCACGAACGGATCGGGATGTGCCTCAACATCTCGACTCGCACGGTTCAGTGAGTTCTTTCCCAGTTTCATGTGACTGGAACCACCCCGAATGAAAAGGCAGATGAAGAAGTGGTAAAGAGACTCAGAAACAAACATCTTCGTGATATTGATGTCGAGGTAAGCATTCTATATTTATCGTGTTGCCGTTGTTTGAAGCCTCGTCTTCCTGCCCCCACAGTTTCTTCTGGGTACTGTACAGAAGATCCCGGATTGATACCTAGATGAACTCCAGGAGATCTTAGCCCAAAACTGTGCAGTTAGTGTCTCGCTTTCATCTGTTTGGTGCACACTTCGCAGTGCTGGATTTACCATGACAAAGGTTTGTTTCAAGTCGTTTATGGACATGATGCAACTACATTCAGGCCGTTTAGATCACACGGGTTGCAGCAGAAAGATCCGCACGCAAACGACTTGAATATCTCGCTCGCATTGGTCAGTACCAAGCTGGGCAGCTTGTATTTGTTGATGAGAGTTCTGTTGATCACCGCACGACGTATCGTGGCCGTGCTTGGTCAATCAAAGGAACCAAAGCTCAACGCAAAGCATTTTTCGTGCGCGGTCAGCGGTAAGTAAGTCATAATTGTATTCTAATCAACTAACTGTTTTATAGCTTCTCGGTTCTCCCAGCGCTCTCACTTCGTGATGGGATCTTGCATTGTAGTGTAGTCAAAGGATCGTTTTGCACAGACTCTTTCATGACATTCATCAACCGACTCCTGGACAACATGGAACTGTATCCAGTGCCAAATTCTGTCATCGTCATGGATAACTGTTGGATCCACAAGTATCCGGATATTATGGAACTCATTGAATCCAGGTATGCTTCATTTTATTGTTTGATTCTGTGCATATGATGATCTAGAGGAATGCGTTGCGAATTCTTACCGCCATACTCTCTGGATTTCAATCTGATTGAACTCGCATTCTCAGCAATGAAGTATCACCTCTGTTGCAATGGAGTATACACTCAATTGGCAATGACAGACATGTCGGGTCAGGAGATTTATATCACATTGTTGGAAGCATTGTTCAATTACGCCTCAGGACTCATATGGCTGGTACTCTCACTGTGGATATGTTTACTTACGCAGCCCTGGTGGTTGCCATCTGTATATATATATATAGTTGAAAAGTCCCGGTTACAAACAAGATGACACCCCCTGCCATTTATGCAAGACCATGCTCCTTTTTGAACCACTAGCAAAATACAACCCACCGTCAGTAAGATGTCACATGTATACGTGCGAATGCATACCTCAACCATCCGCCGCATGCCCTCCTCGAGTCCCACCTGAGGCTCATACCCAAGCACCCGCCGTACCTTTTCGATATTGTGATACCGCATCGCACAACTGTACCCCACCCGATAGCGCATGAAGCCAGCCTCCTTGCTGATCAACGCTGCCCACGTCTCCGATAGATATCCCAACACCATCCCAAATGCCCTTGGAATCACCCACGGTGTCCTTTGTGCCCACTTCCATCCCTCCTCTATCGGCGGATCGAACACAAGCCAGATGATGTGCATAAAGTCCCAAAAGTAGACCGGCGACTTGGAGCAGGTTCATCTGTGCGACGTCGAGGGCGTTGTCGGAGAATTGGTCAAACTGGCTGCGGATGACTCAGATGGCGTGCGTGAGTTTGGTGGGGTCGTAGGGTGCATTGAAGGTTGCTTCAATCTCGGCTGCGTTGGGAAGCGGGGTGACGTATGGACCGAGTGGACAAACTTTCACGCAACTATGTCTCAGTGGCAGATCTTCAAGCATGGTTGGGGGTGGAGGTTGGGACTGCTATCGTTATCAGGTCGCATGTGGACACAGATATACAGGCCGTAAATGCAGGGAAGCATGTCTTACCTCAAACTGACAATTAGTATTGACATATGATACATTGACTTGATCATGTCAGTACTGGTTTTCTGACCTTGCGACATGCCTACTACGTTGTTTCAAGCCTCAGATAGTGACAGAGAAGCTGAGACATACCTTATCAGCAAATCCCGAGATCCCAGAAATTCCGAATTTTCAAATCATCGGATTTCTTGTTCGGTCCTCAACGAATGGATGCGCCTGACCTGTCCGAGTCGAATGGTATGGTTTTCATCGAATTCCACGTTGGCGTTGGTGAGTTAGAGAGCGCCGAAGGTGATGCGTGTTTTTTGATATAATTTCTCACGGGTGACAAGTCACGTGAAAAAGACAGTAATGGTGACGAAAAGCCGGTAAAAAGCCCGAAAAGTAAATGGTGAATTTACTGATGGTCCAACCCAAATCCAAATCAGTGAATTCTAAGTCCAAAACGTGGCAAATCTAAGTCAATATTTTTGTCCAATATGGTCCCTCATAGTAAAGTGTTATCGGGGGCTTGACATACTTCGGTGACTGCGAGTTCGAGGTGGATTTTAGTTTATAAAGTGCTAAATAGTGAATCGAGGTAAAGTACTTCGAACGTCTCGCCACTGGCAATTGATCATATTTCCGTTGTCGTCGTTTAGATTAACCTGACAGGTCTTGCTCCACGAACGAAGTGAATCAATCCACTTCTTCAAGGGAAACTTCGATTGACGGCGCGTATCGCGGTCCCACAGGGAGAACAAGACTCGGATGTTCAAGACTTGATGTGTCCTTACCAATTTCAGTCATCCCTATGCAATTCACTCGAAGCATTGACTAGTCGGGATACACACTCTTTCCAAGATATAAAATGCACGGTCTCGTCCTCGAAAGCTTGTCCCTCATCCGAGTTTTCTCTTCAAACATGTCTCCGAGTCGCCTGTCCAACGGCCAGTACAGGATCTCCAACTTTCGGTTCCCTTACCAGGAAGTCGACTTGCTATATGCTTCTCCTTCCGGTGCCATTGGTGGGTTTCACAGAAACTTCGAATCGTACAACATGGTGGTACGTTTCCATTCCCAACGCTCGACTCCCGCCAGTGATCTCAATCAGATCACGCTGACCAGCGCAGCTATGCCGACTACTGCCAGTGTGTGGGTTTCCTTCGGCGGGGCCACCATCGTAAGTCTCCCTCACTCGACATACGAGATGATGTCGATTGGAAAAATGACACAAGGGGAACACATCAATATTGCACGGTAGTAGCGACCCGACCGTTTGGACCCTCACAGTGATCTGTTACCCTCTATGCTGGTGCGTATTGCGATGCCATGCCTGGAGACATGTTTTCTCACTCATTTTGTTCAAAGGATCTTCGCGCCTTTGACGGTGAACTCGACCATTCCCTCTGATTTGGCGTGGTCCCTCCCCAGCGGCAACGACTCGACTCCGGTAAGTCACTCGTCCCTGACGCATGCCCCTTTTTTGAATCGTATCATCCTTTGTTTACTCATCCGTTCGAAAAACGCAGATCGAGCTCGTGGAATTCAACTCCTCCGATAAGACTCAAATGTGGATATTCGACCTACAGGCGGTCACAGTTGGAAACACAAACAGGCACGGTAGTGACCTTGATTAGAAGTTCTGGATGGTGTCACGTCCACGGGACGACTCGTCTTGCGGTCTTGCTCTGTCGTCCGAATCCTGTACTACGCGTGGTAACTGAAAGAGACAGGTGTGGAGTCTTGTTGAGCGTTTTCGGACGATGAACCTCCGGCTCCATCCGCCATGATTTAGCGATCGATTCAACGCGCAGAATGTCTTCGAAGCAACACGCACAGTCCCCAGATGTGCATGCTTGAGCCTCGTGTGGTCACCACGAAGCGACTCGTCTTTCTGGTCTTGCTATCTGGTCCTCCGAAATCCTGTACGCATAGTGACTGAAAACTGAGAACGCGTTCCGAAGAAGCAACTTGAACTCGCACACTCCAGATCGTCCCCCACGTCATAACGCTGCACGTAAACATTGATCAGGAACTCTATGAAAAATCGTGTTATCGACGTAACTATAAATACCAAAAGACTAGTCGTAGAGATAAGTATCTTAAATGACTATATAGCTATCAGGAAAGAGTAAAACGACGAACGAATCTAACGATGGATAATTACCTCTAGTTTATGATCTAGTCCGGCCCCCGCAAGCGTCGTATGCCGACGATGCATCCTGATGAACCAAAAAGATAAAATCGCCCTTTTGGCGCATCACCCGCTGGGGCTCGGCGAACTGAGCACCTTTTGCCACCACGTTCGCCGCTCCGTCGTCCCGCCCTGCGTCTGAACGCCCGTAGTGCAGACAGGGGTCGTCGCCTCGTCCCCCTCGTCGTGCTTTAACCCGACCTTGCCCGCGAGCGATAGCGTCGAGCGTTTGCTCCGCATCGAACCCTGCACAGACGGGTGCGACCGCAGCGAATGGTAGTCGCTCCTCGCTCCGTCCACTTTTTCGTCTCCACTCTCGTCTTGCGAGTCGGCGTACAACGACCCGTCGTCGTCTACCTCGTGCACACCACGTCCCGCGCCGCTCTGTTCGCTGCGTGTCCCCGCAGCGCGATCTGCCCTGGACCATCCGTGCGCACGATCGCCGCCGCCGTCCGCGTCACCATCTCCGTTGCCATCGCCATCTCCGTCCTCGTCGACCTCGACGAGGTACGTAAACGGGCTGAGTCTGCTAGGCTGGGTGACTGGCACCGGATTGAACAGGGCCTCGATCAGCTTCTCGGTCCCCCTCGGATCGTCGATCGTAGGTAATTTGGACACCTCGAACGGGCGTCTCTGTTTCTTCACCGCCATGGCGCGTCCGTGGCCGTTGCTTTGACCCGGCCCCCCGTGGGACGCAGTGGAGCCCGAGATGACCGAGGAGGCGTCCGAGCCCGAGGCGGTCCCCGCGTCGGAAGAGGAATCGGAGGGACCACGCGTGTAGAGGTCCGAGGCACGCGGTCGGGTGCGGTAAATGTCGGACGACTCAAGGATGCCCGCGACGCCCGAGAGGATCTCGTCCCTCGGCAAGGGAGGTGCCACGTAGTCGAGTTCGCCTGCGGTATGTTCGAGGTGGACGGTGAGCTGTGAAGCGAACACGTGAGCGGACGCGTCAAGAGACAAGACCGAGGGCAGACCTTGAGCGTGGCGTTGGTTTTGCTTTGTCGGAGGAGATGGCGTCTGGTCACGATGCCGGCGTTGACATATTGGGCAAGGTTGAGGTAGACGGCACCAAGGCGTGGGTTCCGGGGAGCATCTGGGTCGCCGGGGATCACACGCTACGTGGACGGCTCGGTGAGCACGTCGGACCGGGGAGAAGAGGGGAGAGCTACCTGCATGACGATAAACCTGACGAGACAGTCGCCGAGTTCGTGACTGTCCCTGCCGACGCTCATTTCGACGACAAACTTGAGTGTCTGTTCCCATACGACGCTGTGATCCTTGAGCTTGACAAATGGGGTGATTCCCTTTGCTGGGGAGTACGGGTATTTCGTTAAGGTGTCGCCGAAGGGGGACGACTCTGAGTCGTGCGTGGGTGTCGCGCTCTGAGCCTGTGCTTGTCTGGATCGGTCTGTTGAAAGATAGCCGGGATGGTGGTGAACGAAGCGAGCGTTGGATGGGGAGGACGACACACTGTCGACGCTTGCAATGGACGACGTACCACTGATACTACGTGCCATGGGCGCAGGCGTGGGCGAGGGTGAGGGATGGTTGGCAGACACGACGACGGCGGGGATGGGGATGGGCTGTGTGCGCGTCGAGTGACCGTATGCGCTCGCGGCGGCAGAGTTGGCATGATCGTTGGAGCTGCTGTTGGCGATGCTGTGTGCGTCGGAGGCGGAGGCGGCGTCAAAGAGGGACGCGTTGTCCGTGTCGCTGCCCTTGGCAATCGAGGACGGGGGCCCGGTTGCGGATGCGGACCGCGGGTAGAGGTCTGTCTTTGCCTTTCTGCCCTTGACCTTGTCGAGTATGCCTGTGCCCGAGTTCGACGTGACGCCCTTTATCTTCCATTTGAGGCCAAACTCGCCGTGTACGAGTGGGACGTTGTTGAGCTGATGGACTGTGAGCGTGAGCGAGAACGCGGCGTGTCTCGGGAGGAGGTGGGCGAGGTGTGCGCGAATGCGGGCTGTGTGGAGCGTCGGCGTCGGTGTGGTCGGTGTCTGGCTCTGATGTGGGATGGCGAGTCTGGCGGGTCTGATCGTCGACGAGCGATGTCGGGCAGAGTCAGTCATGGAGTGAGTCGACACAGCTTGTCATGTTCCCAGTCGACCCCATCATCGACACCGCCCCATCAGACAACAACGACGCTCTACCCGGCCTCAGGATCCTCCGCGACGAGCTCAAGCGCGACGGCGATGTATCCTCGTCCCTCTTCTCGCCGTTGACACTGACGCACACCTCGTCTAGTAGCACAACGCCAACTCGTCCACCAATGCACCCTACCTCGTCGCTGTCTGGAACGAACTCGTCCATGCTCGCCACCCCGTCGCGATTTATCGCATGTTCTCTTCTGGGAACAAGAACCGCGCTGTCAAGGTAGACGTCGTCGCAGAAAACGGCGCTAGGTGGGTGAGGGTCAACACGTAAGTACACCCCCACCATCGCTCCCATCACTCTACTCAACGACTCAGGATCAAAAACTCGCGGCTCATGATGGAATTCCGCGAGATCGATTCCTATCTCACCAGCGACGACGATGACGAGTCGCAGCCATGTCTCGCCCAGACCGAGTTTGACAACTCTGTGCTGAGGATGGGCAAGGAGCTGCTAGCCGCTGCAAAAGCCAACCCTATATCCACCCCCAGTCCCTCGTCCACTCTCCCTACTACTATTATGCCACAAATCACCCTCCGTCTGACTCGCCTTGATCCCCTCAAAGACGATACCCCAGATCCTCGCATCGAAAAGACTATCCAATGTCTGCGCGACATGGACATCGAGGTCCAGCTCGGCGAGCGACCTTACTCCCACCCTGGGTCCATACCTATGACGCCTCCAGCACGCAGGCCACTACAGCCGACGACCAACATCAACCTCGACCTGTCCGCACTCATCGCGCTCATATCCGACATCTCGCATTCACCCTTGCCTCGAATAGAACAGGAAGCTTATACCCAGTTCGAGCCACCCCAGAGCTATCTTGACTGGAAAAAGAACAGAATGAAGTCGCTCGCGTGCCAGAACCGGCGCACGCATCCTTCCCCGCACGACGTGCAGGACGGCGAGGGCGACGAAGGCACATGGGATAACTCGGGCCAGCACTCGCGCGCGCTCGCAGCACAGACGATACAAGAGATGAACAAGGGCATTCTGGAAGAGGTACACGAACGCGTCTCCATGGTCGTCACGAACGTGACATTTTGGACGACGAGCGAGGCACGACATCGATGTCTCCAGATCGTCTCCAAGATTGGCGGGGAGAGGGAGAGGCAGCGGGCAGATGCGTTGTTGGGATCGACGCTCTGTACGCGCACGCCGCCCGTTCCCGCGCAGGGAGTCTTGAGGACGGGTGGGATGGGCGACGTGAGTGGGAAGGCGTCGTCCCCGGACGCATACTGGGAGCACTCCAGATACCCGGCTGGCTTCTTACCCCTCGTCCCCGTCCACATCTATCCTTCCATTCTACCGTCCGTGGAGGACACGTCTCAAGACTCGGAAACGACCTTTTTCGACGCACTCGCGCGGACGTGCACCGGGATCCTGCCGCATGAAGCCGTGTCTGTATCGCAAGTGTCGGAATCTTCATCTATGCGGACTCCGGAGGACGTCCCCGAAGAGATATCACCTGCTGCGCAAACTTCCCTCCCCAAGTTGACCGTGCACACCGTCAGGTCGATGTTCGCCGGTGCTTCGAGGAGACACACGACCCTGACGACGAACAGGAGTAGTGTGAAAGCGGTGCTCAAGGAGATGCGCCGAGTGTGTGGGAGAGGTGGAAACTACGGGCCTGAGCATGTGGAGGAGACTGAGAAGGCGGCATTGTGGATACTCGACCCCCGTAGTCTGTCTGAGGGCATGCGCTCCGAGTCATTGTATTACCTTGCAACCCTCCCACATGGCGTCTCTACCCCATCGTGACCACTGAGGTTTACTCTAAGGACATTGTGGAGGGAACAGCAGCGCAGACAGTGGCAATCGGGAAAGTGTTCGTGGCAATTATTGGCCAAATTGACAGCCACGTTTACGTAAACACTTGGAAAGCAGTGCTACGCTAAGGTGTCGGAGACAAGAACCAACCCGCATCGGCAGAATGTGAAAAACAACACGACACGTCGCTGGCATGTGTCGTAGAGCCGTTCAATTGACTGCTATCATATTTTCTCTTTCATGTCCTTCTCGCGATTCACGGGCACAGCTTGATCAAACCTCAAGGGGGACCTGGCCGATGTAAGTGATTCAGATGGTATTATTACGCATGGACGGAAACCTGACTCGGATGGCAGGCGGTTAACAGAGTGTGCTATGTGAGCAAGGACGACGTACAAAGTGTGGCGAGATGAGAGGCGCGTCCTGGTTATGGAATGGACTCGGTTTATATGATCGCCGGGCCTCGGGTCGCCCAAGCTCGTCCCATATCGGGTGCAGTCTGCCAACTGCGATTGACTCGGAGCTGAGCTCGTTGGAAATAGTCACGTCTATCAGTTGACTTGGTGTCCATGTGTTATAGGAATTTGGCATTGGCAGTGCTAAGGAAAATCATGATGCATGATGGAGGGTGAGTGTTGCAAGTACGGTATGAGGCCGAAACTTGTTTTCAGGTCTAACTCGACTCTTCAACAGGTCCGGAAGTAAGCTAAATCGAGATCCCCTCAAATTGTCGTCTCTGTCATTACAAGGTAGGATCTCAACCCCAGGTTGGAGTCATGATGGTCCGTTAGCCGAGGTTTTTTTGAGTGATCGTACCTTGTGACCATCTGCATCTTCGTGGTTAATCATCGTCGCGTGCACATGTTTCAGTCGTATGGCTGCAGTCCACGGAATATATAAAGCTAGAGGTGAGCTCTTGGCGCCAGTCTCGGATACCTGTCGTTGACCATCTTAAGACCACTCATCATGCTCTTCAATTTCGCCCTCGTTTCCAGTGTCTTGTTCGCCCCTGCAGTTCTTGCAGATCGCCATCCCGTGAACCACCAATCTGAAATCCTTAACCGTCGCGCGCAGTCTACCAACACTGGCCCCAACAAAATCACTAGTACAAACTGGGCTGGTGCCCTCTGGACTAAGGATAACGTGCGTTGTCAGTCTGGTGGATCGTATCTTGCTTGATCTCATCCTGCCTTGTTCCGATAGGGAACTTTCACTAGCATCAACGGCACGTTCACCGTTCCTCATGTCACGGGTTCCAATGGCTATGCCGCTGCTGCTTGGATCGGTATCGATGGTTACAAGTGCGTAAGCCTCTTCCACGCTGGCGTTAACTTTGTCGTCACCGATCACGGACCTGTATACTATGGCAAGCAGACGTTCATCTATGTATCCACTGTTTATCTCATTCATCTTTTCTTTTGTCTGTAGCTTGGCATGAGTGGTTTCCCGCCGACTACCAAAATTTCACTGGCGTATCCATCTCTGCTGGAGACGTCATCAGACTCTCTATCAAGGCTACCTCCCGGACCTCTGGTACCGCCAAGATCGAGAATTTGAGCAATGGCGAAGGCGCGGTCGAGGAAGTCAAGTCCAAACATGCGCTCTGTGAGCTGGGCGCAGAATGGGTCGTTGAGGACTACCGACTGGGCGTCGAGGGCAATGGTCGCTTTGCTCCCTTTGCCATGTTTAGTCCAGTGACGTTTACGGATGCCGTGGCTGCTGGTCCCACTAGCACTCGGCACTACACACCTGCCGGCGCCACCATCGTCAACGCCGAGCAAAACTCTGTACTCTTGACTTCCGTCACGATTGTTGGGGATACCGTCACTATCCAGCGTTTGCCGGGCTAGGAATTGATGATGGTTATTTGGAACTGGGAGATGCGACGTGGTGTCGTGGTCGATTCGCCGTATCTCTTTCATGTGTCCTCTTTCAGCGCCTACCTATAAGTATTTCTTTCTGGATGATCATTTGCAAGCTTAGTTGCCACAAAGCGCAAGGCCATATGCACGAGGATAACATCGCACGTTGTCCTCTTCCCTCGTATCACCAGAAATATTTTCACCATGCTACACCGGGCCAGCATTGGTAGACTTCTCGCCATGGTCGAGGAGTTGGAATTGACGGTCCTCGAAAAGGCGTTGCGTCAGATCTGCAAAAGCGAACAAGAAGCCAAGGACGATGGAGCAAATAGCGAGCCTCGTAAAGGAACGCTGCTCTATGAGTGTCCATTGACAGATCGACAGGGTCTGCGGCCCATCGAATTTTTATATGTCCCGCAGTTCGACCTACCGCTAGTTGCTTTTCGTTTACAGAAACTTACACTGCATGCGAGATTAGTCTGGGATTCGAAGCCGCTTGATCAGAACGCCTCGGTTGACCGCGGTTGCATCTGTTGCTCAATCGCCACTATCTCAACTTGCAGTTTCTATTACTAATGAGCTGCCAGCGGAGGAGGTCGAGGAATAAAGCGAGCTACTGTCAAGCTGTCTTAGAACCTGTTGAGCCGTGACTACTACATGGCTTGATTTATCCTGCTGGAAAGTGCCGAGTGGGTAAAGCCAGGGTGAGCCTCTACTAGCGTCAGCTTCTATAGTACTGCGTTAGGGTTACCAGGTTATACCCTCGAATTGACGCATCCCAATGCAGGCAAATCTCACCCTCGGACAACATGCACTCTCTACCAAACTCCGCAAGCTCTCACTGATACTATGTCGTAGGGCACTTCAGCACACGCCACCTGATAATATCCGTCTGCAGTTTCAGATCAGGCCGCAAAACTTCTCTTCTATAGACGGTCACGGGTATTAAAAGACGACAAATATCTATCGACAAGGCATTCAAAGGTATAGGAGGAACGCACGAAAGAGATGCAGAGTAAGGAGCACCCCGTCATACCTCCCAACACCATCCCTTCATCTTCCTGCGCCTACTTCTGCTGTTTGATAACGCCTTTCCCGTTTTCATATGAGGTCGTGGCAACAATTTTGCCATTCAGCTCCATGTTCAGGATCGTGTCAGCCTCGGGGCTGTTGGATGAACCGCTGAACCGGACATTCCCAAAGCTGACTTCGCCAAATTCCGGCATATTATCCTCTAGAGCTAAAACCGCGAACCCCACGTTTTTCGGGCAAAGCTGAGAGGTGAACTTATGTGACTTGGAATGCCCTCCAGTGGCAAACTTGACGGTTCCAGACGTCTCGATTGTGAATGTCATCTCGTCACCTGCATTCACGGCGCCAAATGAGTACGACGCACCGCTTGAGCTCCCAGTTGAAGAATCAACCATTGCCGAAGCTATATACAATCAAAGAAGAGTGAGATAGGCCGCGAATGCACGATTTGACATGTCTTTACCTGTATAATAGGGTTTATCACCATCGACCCCAAACTGAAGATAGGCTCCCAGGATGTTCGAGCACGAGCTGTAGCCGAACATGAGAACGACCGCGGCATCGCCAGCGACTTTGTCATTGAGAGTGGGAGCCTTAAACGTAACACTGGCTGACTTGGGAGTCTGTTGGAACGAGATAAAATGAGATCGGGCAAGGAAAGATCCATGAGATGCACGACACACCTTGTCGAAAATGAGACCAGCCTCGCCTGGTTTGGTTTCCGTTTTTGTGGAACGGGAGGCAACATTGGTAAGGTGCTCGAGACGGTTAAGCGATCGGCGGTGCTGGTGACCGTGAGCCGCGAAAACTGTAGAAGCAAGCCAGAGGGTGGAGATGAGGGCGGATTTGAAGAACATAATGAGTGAGGTGGTAAAAAGAATGACAAATGTCTGAGGCTGATGCTAAAAGTGCACAACCACCTCACCCTTTTATACCTTGGGCAGGTGTCCATGCACCGCATTTCAAGTGAGATGATTGTTGACAGCGAAGCATCCCAAGGGCAGTATCGTTCAAACCGGAGCCTCGATCAACGCGATAGCGTCGGTTATTCGTAATTACCTCCCCCCGTCACGAGCGCCGCAGAAGAGTCTATTGAGAGGAAGAAAGCTTGGTCAAGCTGACTGCGAGGCCGTTGAACCTACAGTAATTCCTGATTAGATTCACCCTGGTGGAGAGCGTCGAGTGGTCACTAGGCAGAGCTGCGAAGTCGGGTCTCAACAGGTGACCATCAGCTCCAACTTGCACAATGCATACATGTTCCGGTTGTGACTTGGCACCTGCCACCGTTGACCAGCTCCAATAATAATTTAGTGGCTTCTCCAGGTTCGATCAAACTTAATGTCAGAACGACTAACCTGAAACACCGGGTCGAATGACGGTGTCCGCTGCTGCCACGTATCGGCCAAGTCTTCATAGGTGAACAGTCTTGGCATTTATGACGTCGATTAGGTGTTGGGTCGAAGAGACCCCGACATGCTGTGCATGCCAATGTGTCCAACTTGAGGGACCCCAGAATAGGCTAGCAAAGCGATCTACAGATGTCATACATAAACGATGAGTGCTGCACTGCAATCGACGTCGAAAATTTCACTGACTTGCATCCTCTTACACCGCCCTCACACGTAGTCGTATAACCGCTGCGGCGCCCTGCCAGTTTTTCCGTCAGAATTTAATGGAGAGCCTCAGAATATGTCTTCAGGTGCTTCGATAAACCATGATCTCTTTTTGACGTTCTCGCCTTCATCTGAATGGTGGAGGGGTATGCTTCGAGAATCGTCTGCCTCGCCGTGATGTTGATAGACTTGGCAGGGGTGCCGACGACCATGGAGTGAAAACCGTCCGTCATGGACAGCGGCTACATGACAACTTAAACATCGAATGTTCAAAAAGAAGGAATCAATAAAATAACAAGCAAACAAATGGCAGAGTATCGTGGCGTCATTCAGGCGGGACTTCGGGTAAGCAAGGCCAGAGACAGTGACTTGTCGTCCCCAGCAGAGATGGATCAGTCTGAGTTGTTCCAGCTGTCCATGGACTACTCATAATAAGCTGTACACAAGCAAGACGAGTAAGATAGCCGTGAATGCATGGTTTAGCACCTCTTTACCTTGAAAAGAGGGCCTGCTATCGGCGAGACTTGAGGATGGTTGCGAAGCAGTGTCGTTCAAACGCCTCGGTTCATGATGACAGTCTCAGGTAATGATTCGTTGTCACTGGTACAGAAGAGTTGAGGAAGAAAGGTCGATCTAACTGACTTGGAGCTCACTAGTGTTTTCTGATTCAAATTTCCGTGCTGGAGAGCGCCAAGTGGGCAGAGCCCGATTCAGTCTCTATCGTCAGCTCCGAGCCTACAAGTGAGACTTGTTGCTAGGTTTTGGCGTCTCACACGGTTGAGCCGTGCCGCTAAATTTAAAATGACAACCTGAAGCTAAAGTTTGCCGCCTTGCACCCCATGGGTTTTGTAACGAGATAGCGAAGGATGGCAACCAACAACCTTGTTCAGGTTGAGAAGTTGTATCCCCGACGGCGGTGACTTACAATAGATGCAGTGTTCTTCAAAAGATTCATTTGAGACGTTTGTTTGTAAAACACGACAATCTGGGATCGAGTGCCTGGCATGCCACGTCACGAACCAATTGCGCGAGGTTCAACAATCTTCATTCCAGCGACAAGCAGGGCAAGGACTCACAATGTTGACTAATACCATCATGTTGGGACTTGAACGACCGAGGACGATCGACTAAATAAAAATATAAGACTCCAGTCGAGTGGTACGAAAGAAGGCTAGAGGAATGGGAAATGAATGGTGGGCGCGCCGATAAGCGAACGTCCGAAAAAGGAAAGCTAATGAGACTACCGCAGAAGTGTAGTAAATGTACAATACGAAAGGCTGATTCTCCAACACATCACCATGACCAGCGCGAGTCAATTTCGCGCTGCTTTCGCGTCTCAACCATGCCAACTACGGTGCTCGCCATGTATACAACCCTGTCCACTGGCAGCGCAACACACCTCGGTTTGCCAGGTTATTCAAGCAAGTTGCCACATTTTGATAACCTCCCTGCACGCTGAGGACGCTCGAACGGCGCGATGCATAGTATCAATCCAGACAGCGACCTTCTCATGACGTTCCAGTACTGTCGTTGAACATGACCCTCGACTTCGAAAATTTCTGTGTATCATCGGTATGTTGAAAGACCAGACCAGGTCACCAGGATTCCAGACTGCTCCCAGGATAGCACGGAGCTCTCACAAATTCTGTGGACACACTCAGGCTCCACCCCTTACTTTCTGATATCGTTCACAAATGGCGAACATGCTAATCGAGCTCATTCATGGACCACCAATTTTGACGGATACAAACCATCATGAGGAAGACAAGACGATACATACATGGATTTTTGGACAAGGTATCAAAAGCTTTAAGAGGACACAAAAGAAGTCACCGACACCCCATTGTACCCCCTAAACATCATCACTTCATCATCCTGAACCTACTTCTGATAGATAGTGATGGTAGACTCGCCCTCAAACGTGGTAGTGGCTTGAGTGTTGTCCTTTTCCCCCATGTCGACGGCAGTGGCCTCACTAAGCTTGTAGGGTCCAGAAGGACCAGCGACCATGACATCCTCCAGGGTCAATGTGCCAAAGTGTCCCAACAAATGCTGGTCCACCTCTGTGACGTACACCGCTGCCTCCCCCCCGCAGAAATGACTAGGCGTGAATTTGTGGTGCACGGACTTGTTTTTGGTGAGATTCTGGACCTCGACGTGGCCAGCCGTCACATCGACGAAGAACTTGAGTCGGTCTCTATCAGTGATGTGTAATTCGTCGGGGTATGTGGATTTGCCGCTTGTCAAAGTCGTACCAACTATATGCAATCAGAGAGGTGTGAGATAGACCGTAGATACAAAGTTTAAAGTCTCTTTGCCTTGGTATCGGGTCACGCCATTGATGATCTCAAGTGAGATAGCGGCGGTTACGGGCTTTTCACAGCGGTCGTCGGGAGTGACAACGATCATGACAGCAGCTGCATTTGGGCCTTCAAGAGGAGAGGCGGTGAACGTGAAAGTGACGAAAGTGAACTCCTCCTATCGGTACAGGATAACATGGGATCAAGAAAACATCGTAGGAACATTCAATTAAAGACGCACGTCCTTCCCTTGAAAGAGAACGCCAGCCGCGGAACCGTCGTATACAGTGTCGGAGCGCTTAAGGGACTGGGGCTGGCGGTGTATGTAACGACGATCCGCGAGAACGGCAGAAGTGAGCAAGATGGTGGAGATAAGGGTGGATTTGAAGAACATAGTGAGCGTGAGGGCCCGGGGTGGTCAACGGATGGTGAAAAGAATGTCAGATGAGTCTGAGACTGCTGCTGAAAGCACAGAGCGACCTCACCCTTTTATCTATACCTTGAGCAAATGCCCATCTGGATCGTTTCATATGGAAACACCTACAGCATGCGAGGGGAGTGTCATTCAAGCCCTTCGGTTAACTGCGATAGCATTGTTTCATCGAGAATCACCACTCGTCGCAGTGAGCCGCGCCGAAGAGTCTATTCAGGGTAAAAAACCCGGTTTAGCACTGGTAGCTCGTTGAGCTTTCTGTGCTTCCTGGTTTGACCCATTCTAGTGGAGATCGCTGAGTGGTCACTGAACAGAGCTGCGCTGGGCGACAACCATCAGCTTCCGTTCGCACAATTCTGATACATGCCCAGGTTTGGCACCTGCCGTGGTTGACCAGGTCTAATAATTTTGTCGCCTTGGTTACACAACACGATAGCGACTGACATGGTTATCAGTAGTTTTACTTCCCGCAGTATTGAGCGACAGTGTCCCCCATGTTGCCACCTATAGGCTATCGGTCAAGCTTTGTCCGGCGGAACGAGCTTACCCCTTACTGATGACGTCGGTTTAGTGTCGAGTCAAAGAGATTTTTACATGGTGTGCATGTCAACGTACTGAACTTGAACCCCAGAATAAAGCTAACAAAAATTGTCATAAAAATGATGATTCGTCGATGAGTGCTAGGTTGAAACGCTACCAATGACATCTGTCTGTATCCCCAGAAACTGGGGGAGGGAGGTATCACGCTGGAGTACAATCGAGGGGCGGCACTGGAGTCTGAGCTGGAAGAAATGTTTCTGTCAGACACAAGTGGTCGACTGCTTGTACATACCTAAACCTTTGGAAGAGGGTAAACTTTATTGTAAATTTTCGTGCACACTACGATGAGCGGATGGAACCATTTTTCTGAAGTAGAAAAAGGTTACGTCGGGTGTCCGTAGACATGCCAGTGGGTGTGGATTCAGGTCAATCTGGGAAGTGGAATGACGAATCACGTGAAAAAGCGCTCAGCGACTAGTGGCCATGTCATCACTGGAATTTAATTTAATTGACCACGCAATATATTTGAGTTATCATCAAAGAAATTAACAGAATGTAACGAAATATGCCACCATGACCTGTAACACCATTTTAGCTGTTTAGACAGGCGATTGTGTTATAATGATGCAACAATCCACTGTAATTGTCAGCATTGATTGATGCAAAACGATGACAATGAGCATTCTTGAACTGCATGATAACTATCATGCATCAATCATGCATCAATCATGCATTGTGAATGCATCGACGTGTGGTGCTGATGCATCAGTTCCAGAAGCTACTCACTCATGATCGCCTCCCTATTCTTTGCAGGTTACCATATTGGGCTGAAGGTCGCATCAAGGCACACCCGCCCGCCTCCAGTGATTGACATCCCATCCCTTCGAAGTGTGGATTCACGTATGGTAAGCTGATTGCTATATATACCCTTTAAAAATGGAGGTTGCCTTCCAGGCAGTCCCACCGTTTTCTTCACCCGCCCCAGGCAGTCCCACGTTGGCAGTTTACCCATAGTACATGCTAGTAACTTGAAGGTGCTAGTGTCTGAGTCATTTCTGGCAGCCACCGTGACACTGTGTCGCCATGACCGCTCTCACCAGGTAGGTCGTGTCTACTACTAGGGTTGCTCATCTTCCGCCAGCTGGCGCCAGGCCAGTCTGGTGCCTTATTTGGGCTTTTGACTTCCACTGACACATTCGAATTGTCTGATACAGCCTCAACGTGGCTGCACGTCAATTGGCGCGACTGACATCTCAGGCTTCTAGATCACATTCTCAATCGACCTCATCGATGCGGTGGGTTCGGAATCTTCGGATGCATGTGGGGTCGTCTAGGATCACTGGGAGATGTATAAGATGTCTCAGGTACGTTCCTTGTTGTTCACTGCTGCTCGTGCTGACCACTGGCACTATGTCCTGATACTGCAATTGCACCTGAGACAGCAACGCGACAACAACAACGCAGCGGCTTGGATGACACGACAATGATGCGATGTCGACAAGGTCGCGCTCTCATCCACGACACGATGCCATACCCACCATACTACGGGTTCGGGTTTTTGCCGGGTACCGGTGCGGGTACAGCTCCCGATACCCGCGGGTTCCTCATGCATCCTGCATGTCGCCGAAATTCTGCCCTTGACTGAGGTATGTACCATATTGATGCATCACGATGCATTGTATTCGACCCTCCCCCGCCCATACTTGAATTTCCGATGCATCATGATGCATCAGCACGCGCAACACGGACTGCTTGTACTGATGCATCATAATGCATCACTTGACTTGCGGCTCAACACACTGACAAGGTTCAATATGCACAACAAGGCCTACAGGGAATGATGCATCGTAATGCAACATCGTGACTTTGCATTCGATCCTGCATCATGCGAAACTAGATCGCAACTTGAAGATAAGGACATGTTGACTGAATTTCAATGACATTCTCTGAATCGCTCGAAACACATGACATTGCATAGATAACAATGGTACTGTAAGGAATGCTCAACCCAAACCTAGCTACTTGGTTTTTGTTTTCCTGGGTACGAAAGTGAGTATTAAATATGAACAGAACCCATGAACATAATTTTTCTCCCCTTTGCTGCTGCTCTCACCCGTCTGCTTAGCCGTGCTACGACCAGGAGTCTGCTGTCCTGCTGCTTTGTTGGCACCCGGGAATACTGTATTATTTGTTCCAATGGCATTTGCGATTTCGTTGCGCTTCGATTTGATTGGCACACGCTTCGACACACGAGGCTCTGTGGGAGGGGTCTGTGTTTGAGGGACAACCTCTTGCAGCCCGGTATCTTGAGTTGGCGGCAGTGGAGCTTTCCCAGGGTTAATTGGTTTCTGAGGCGCTGATCCGACAGTGCGTCTCTGAGGACCATGCAGGGAAGGCTCTGGTGTAGGACCAGCAGGGGCAGACGGTGTCGGTTGGGTTGACGGTGGCTGTGACATTGCTGTCTTCTTGGATGTGCCTTGAGGCATAGGAAGAACGGGAAGTGTGGACTCGGATGCTTTGGCCCGGGTGGGATTATGAATAGCCTGCACAGCACGTTTTCGAGGACTTGTGGAATGTTCCTCAGAGACTGGCAGTTCGATTGCATTCAGATTAATGCCGCTGAAGTCCCATGGGCTGTTCAAGTCCAACATGTTGGTGAACGAAAAATCTGGCAATATGTCGTTACCGGGATAGCTGTTTGAGGCCAAGTCATAACCAAAAGAGGAGGGGGCATTTAATTCACTGCCGAAGGTTCCTGCGAAGTTGGGCGGCAGCCCAGGCAGGGTCGAGCCGCATAAGGAAAGGGAATTGCTGTAGAAGCCTCCAAAGTCCCCTTGGAAGCCCCCATTCATTGTGCCGAAGTCTAGACCCATTGAATGTTCCTGCCATCTATGTCAGTGGCATAGTAGAATATGATGCATCAAACACACCTGAAAAGTGCCGAGTGATGCATCAACAGCGAGCACACCATCATGGGACTCATTCACTGTGTAAACTGATGCATCAAAGCCCTGTGGTGGTTAAGTTAAAAGGGAAGACAGAAACTTGAAGTGCCATCATGCACCATTTCCGGGTCCCCCTCCTTCTCATCGTCCTCTGTTGCTCCAAGTCCTTCATCCACCTCGTCCCTTTCTTTGGGGATGTTTTGCTCGACATCGTCCTCAGGCTCAGTGAACTCGCTAGGCGCATGGTCCATGTCAAGTTCGTCCTCAATACCACTGCTGCTGACAGCCGTGTCATTGAGAACTGATAGTCCACCCAGGCTCCGCAGTTCCGAGTCAAGATCGAAGCCGCTAGATAGGTCGACATCGCCCATTTGTACGACTCGCCTGGGCTTGCGTGCCTCAGGAGCTAACAATGGTAAGCTTCGCGTAACCAAGTTCTCTGAGCGATATTACTCACGAAATAACAGTTCAGCAAATTCCTGAAACGCTTTCAGGACATTTTCCTCCTGTAGTGGGTAAAGCGAGGCGAAGGTGTCACCTGCAGGCGATCTGTCTGGATGACATCTACATCAAGGTAAGATGCCTATACAAGCATTGAATCCACATACTCACGACAACGAAGTTATCTCCCAATTTCTAGATGGATCCGGCCCAGCGCAGATGAAAGACAAGGTGAAACCAATCCGTCGTCTTATTATATCACCCACTCGGGCAAGCGCCGCCGGGAGGTCCTCGATTGCTCTGCAATTGTTGATTAGTTAGTCTACATGTAACCACCCTAGGACCTACCGTTGAAGGGCATCCGGGTCCAAACCCCCCTTCAATTTGGCGTCACCCTCAGGCTGTTCATCTGCTTTCTTCTTCCCTTTTTGTAACAGATACATCTCATGTATCTGCGCTTTCACAGATTCGGACTCGCCTTCCAGAAGGCGTTTTGCATGGGCACGGGTGGCGCTGAGGACCTGACCACTGGTCTTGAATCTGCCTGCCTTCTTGTCCGCGTCAATGAGGGGTTTGATGCGTTCGTCGTAATATAGATCGTTGTAGAGTTCCGCTTCACTCCGAATACGTCCTTTCTTCCCTTCAACAGCTTGCTCGAATACAGATGTGCTCTTCTTTTGGATACGACCCTGCCGTGAGCGATTAGCCCTCCAACGGAACCAAGTCTGCAGTTGTTGAGTATCGTGGGTCACGGTTCCACTGTTAGTTTGTCTGTCACGGATCAACATATCAACTTACAGTTTTCCGTGACTCAATCGACTTGCCAAGCTCAGCTTCTTGCTCGGCTGTCAGAGGGTCTTGGACGTCCGGAAATGCTGCCGATCTCTCTGGCCACCGCGTAAACCATGCACTGAAGAACTATGGCCAGAAATGGTAGTAATCTTTGTTCTCTGTATGAGTGAGGTACAGCACCAACCACTCCTTCAAAAATGTGCATTGTTCGTCCGTCGTCCAAGTCGCAGGTGCCATCTTTCTGTCAAAGGGTGAAAATTCGTGCCCGTCATTGAGACCATGCACCGCAAGAATATAAAAAAGAGCACACAGCGTTGCAATGACTGGCTCGATTGGGCAAACTGCGAGCCAGATTGCATTTGCATTGGTGACAATCATGAAAGTTTGACGCATGGTCCGACTGCCAAATTTGATCTTCGAAGCTGCCAAGTTACATGAGATACAGCCGCAATCCACAACCTTCCCAGAATTTTTCTTGCCTCAATAGGCTTCAACGTTGCCAACCATCTCAGGCAACCAAATATGGTCATATTAACCCCTGTATGTAGTTGTCTCATGCGTGCCAAAAAAACATAGAATAGCCACATTATCATGAACACGTTATACCAAGGCATTCGGATGACAATGAAGAGCAGCTGAGGAGTATGTACACCTTTCTGGAAATACAATATTCATGATTTCAGATATACACTAGTATTGACACTTAGTACTAGTATATTCCATTGAGTATTGATGCGTGGATTCGACTCGGATGGCAATAGAGCCCCTGTGTTACTGTGTTACATACCTTGTCAAGCGAACAAGTATTTTCTCAACACTTGGCCATGCAGCAGAACACTTAAATATTCCCCATAATACCCATAAGTTGGCTTTGGGCTTGACAATGAATGAAAACTTGTCTATTTCTCAGATAAATCTCGTAAAACGTACGGAGTGCATCGACATCATGTGACCCAAGGATCGGTCCGTTCAACTCCCTTGACTGCGAAGCAACTTGATCACTGTGACCTCCAACACCATTACCATGGGTCGACCCAAGCTGTACAACTCAGCGGCTGAACGAGTGCTTGCCAATCGAACATACAGCAAGACATATTACGAGAAGTAAGTCAAAATACCCACATTCCCTTGTTCTAACTTAGTTGGCTCTAGAAACCGCAATCAAATCAGTATCAAAAATAAGGCAAGATATCAACGCAAGTGAAGGTAAGTCTCCTCGGTAGGCTATTTGTCAAGATTTACTTATGGTCGGTCATATGGTTTACAGTATTCACGTTCTAGAGCAAAGCCAAGCAGTTTCACAATGTGAAAATTTTTCTTTGGACATGTGGTATGTTCACCTGGGACCTCTGACACACTCTTGCAATGATTTGCAGACCAGCACCGCATGCCTAGAGGAACACCTTGCATTGATTATCGGCCAATCACTTACCCGCTTCTTAGATCGTGTCGTCCAAGGTCTTGCCGATGCGCCCTCCCCAGACACATTCATCCGACAGCTGAAGGATGTCATTCGTCAAGTCGTAGCCCTGAGGACAAGAGGGGAAGATCTCCAGCAGGAGATCTTGCAGCTTGAGGGTGTCGGTGGTAAATTTTACCGGGTTCAGAGGGTCGTCAGGAACCTCAAGGATGTCATATTCGCCCTCGAAGATGTTGCACTTCTGGGGGAGGTAGATCTGGAGGGCACGATGCAGCAGCATCGAGAAGGCGAACTGTATTACCAGTCTCGCCCTGATCTTTAGCTTCCTCAGTAGATATGCAACAATGTATCACAAGATATCATTCAACAAGTTGGGATGTCACATATAGCAGGAAAGCACAAGTACCAAAAGGGGATTGACAAGAAGAAGAAAGAATATCTACTTCTTAATAACAACTGTTGCCTTATTGTCGATCGCCTTCAACATCTTCAAGAGACCCGCATGCACGGTATCTACCTTACAATAGGTTGCCCCACCCACGCCGGTCACTGCGTCGGAAGCTACACCCCTGGAAGGATTGGTCAGTGCTTATCAATCGTAAAATCCTGGAGATATCATACATACCAATCGTCGATTATTCCAATGCGATAACCCTTGGTGATAACGTAAAATGGTCCCTCCCTAGAATCTTCCTTCGGCACTTCGAAATTGGTGTTCTTGTATGTCTTCTGGTAGATTGTCTGCCCATCGGCTTCAATGGTGGTGACAGGCAAGTCCGGAATGACAGGGGGTGCATGAACGACTGTAGGGCCAGAAATGGCAGTAGTGGGGTTGCCAATGACATTGACATCAGTGGTTGCCGTGCCAATTTTCATGGCTGCCAAGACCTCTGACGCCTCGGAGGGTGTGAGAGTAAGACCCTCCAAGAGGGTAAGAAGGGTAGCTGTGTTCGCGATGTCAGCGACGTGAACATGATGAAGATGGAGGCCTACCGAGATCAGACTGAGTCATAAGTACTGATGCGGTTACTAGGGGTGATACGAGGTTTCTTCAGTGATGATGGATTTTTATAGGCTCAAACGGTGACTTGCTTACCTTGAAATGGAAGTTGCCTGAATCCAGGTCGGCAATTGAGAACCGAGTGAAAGATTGCAGTGCAAAGGGTTCTGGAGGCAATCCACATAGTGAGTGGTTTGGGCCCTATAGAAAATGGTAATGGAGTAGAACCCACTCCGCAGGGCTGGGGAGTTTGCGTGGATTGAAGTTGGTCTTCCAACCATTGAAGGCAAGTTGCGGCTGCAATCTTCTGAAAGGGATAGTGACTGGACATTTACATCCAAAACCGAAGCCATGTTGTGGGAGGAAGTAAACCCCCAGCAGCCGCAGTGCTGAGAATCCCAAGCAGTGTACACAGAAGTCTTTGGGTGGGTTGGACTCGGAGTAAGTGCACCTAGGACCGAGATGGCGGTTCAGACTTTGGAATCGGAAAGACTATTGCTACTGTCTGTTCTTTTGGTTGGATCAGTGGGCCAGGTAAGATACATAAGGAATGTGGTGGGAGTCACTGTCGCTCCTATTGTCCATCTCGTCACTCTGCACCCAATGTCCGAGGAACCCCGCACCGTTGAATTGACGATTCCGAGGGGTCTGTCCCTTCAGACCTTCAGTATGACCTTCGCGTACGATACTGTTGGGCCGGTGGTAAGTACTTCACATATTCCATAAGTAGATGTCCTGGCTAACGTACCGAGTAGACATTTCATATTAACGTTCGAGAGCCTCCACATCGTCAGAGAAGAGAGAGTACTGACTATGAGGATCTGTACGTGGATCGGACTCCAGAGTCGTCGGAAAGCGTGGTGAAGCTGGAGGCGAGTACAGCTAATCACTTATCGCTTTAAATTGTGAGCTGATGGTGTGCTTCCAAAAGGACTTGCCAACGCCGCCGACTCGGAAAAGGAGGCCAGCCATCATGCCAGTGCCTTTATCAGGTGTGGTCGCCTCGAAGCGGCACACTCAGAAAAAGAAGTAGAGGGCCATTTAGTACTACTGACTTTGACTTGTAACCCTCGAACCTGCAATGAGGCTGAGGTCCGCTGAATGCTGACCCTAGATAAAAGTAAGAGCACTGGGTGAATTTCGTGTGGATTAATGGAGCAGAAGACAAACCGCCCGGTCACTGAGGTGACCGATGACGCCGTGCAGGCCCTCGCTAAGATCTTGAGTCGGAGAATGAAGGAGAAATCAAAGCGGACCAAGAAGCCTACTACGACTATCTTGTCACAGGACTCAGCCGCAATCACCAAACGGCACCACACGACATATGAAGTACACAGCGATGGGTCACTCTCGTACTCCAGCAAAACTATCACGAGCAACACCCAGAAAAACCTATCGGCATTATCATCATCATCTCTGCCTACTCTCAATACCGTCACACACAACTTCGAGCCAGATGACATTGATGAATGCTCGCTGCTAGCAGCCAACACCGAGCACTCCATACACTTGGAAAGCTCCCGAAAACCCTCTGCTGTGTGTTTTTCAGGGTTTTTATCTCTTTGTCGTGCTCAATCTATGAATAGGCTCATCCCTTGCTAGCATGGGTGAACGATCGGGACATGTACCTTCAAGAGATGGTACGTCTGGAAGGGCGAGCACAGAATGCTGAGGCACAATGCCCTCTGTGTCATGCGGTGGACCCTCGTTACAGATGCGAGGACTGTCTGGGACGTGTCCTCTACTGCAGCAAATGTGTCCTGGCCACGCATGCTCTCCATCCGTTGCATGTTCTCAAGGTTAGACAGTTTCATTCAGTGTCACAAACCGAGTCTGAACTGATTGCAGATGTGGAATGGAAAATTCTTCGAATCAGTATCTCTCAAAGCCCTTGGGCTGCGTGTGCAGCTTGGCCATAACCTGGGTCATCCGTGTCGCAATCCCAAGCGCTGTTTTGACGATACCTTCACCGTCATCAACACCACTGGTATCCACTTGATTTCGCTCGATTTTTGCAACTGTGAACATGCGCCAAGTCAATTCAAACAACTGCTTCGGTTTGTGTGGTTTCCAGCAACAACTTCGCGTCCAAGGACTGCGGCAACATTTCGTGTACTCGAACAGTATCATCTGCTCTTGTTGGAATCAAAGATATCGGCCTACGAATTTTATACCACATTGTCCCGAGTAATGGGCTCGTTGAATCAAAGGTAAGAATGTTGACTGCCTTGCAATCAGTACTGACATCAGTTTCAGAATCGATATGAATCCTTTCTTCGGATATCCCGAGAATGGCACCACCTGAAGATGCTCAAGCGTGCGGGCCGAGCTTACGACCCTCGCGGTGTCAAAGCCACAAGCAAGGGTGAATGTGCTGTGCTCTGTCCCGCGTGTCCTCACCCCGGCAAGAATTTACCACCGAATTTCGGCAATATCAGTAAAGATAAGCGGTATGTAGGCTCTACATCACCAAGTCATACTCTAACTGTTATTATCAGTTGGATTCATGCACAGTTCGTGGCGATCGATGCCAACTTCCGACTGAAACGCAAGAAGGTTTCCAAAGATACCGTAGACCCTAGCCTTAGCAAAGGATGGGCCTATTTTGTCGAGGACATCGCCTACAAAGCCCACATAGCAAAGGGATCGAACATTCCGCAAGAGGTATGTTGTCGCCGTTGCTAATTACATCCCCACTGATTATCTTGAGGTAGAAAAGCACTTGCTCTGGCCATCTCGCCGTCAATAGGGCGGATACGTTGAGCAATCATGGACTGGCTGCAACAGGTGTCGGTACCATTGACTGTGCTCGTCACAACATGAAACTACTGAATGCAGTTGGCGATTTGCAAAAGGGAGAACGGTACGTCCTATCTAGATTTACAAACATGCATCCTCACAATATCTTTTCAGCTACAGCAATATGGACTATCTATTCTTCTCTGCAATGCGTCATATTAATCTTCCCATGCTCAATGTTTCGTACGACATTGCTTGCCAGTGGTCCAAACATATTTGGACCCGGATGACGACCCTCCCGCCTTACCTGCAACTAGACTTGGATTCGAAGCACATCACCTTTTTTGTGCCAAAGTTCCATCTCCCTGCACACGTACAAGCATGCCAAACCAAATTCTCATTCAACTTCATCCCTGGTGTTGGACGAACAGATGGAGAAGCACCGGAAAGGGGCTGGGCAAATATCAATCCAGCAGCATCCAGTACGAAGGAGATGGGCCCGGGAGCAAGACAAGACATCCTTGATGACCATTTCGGTCATTGGAATTGGAAGAAGGTGACAAGCCTCCGTACGTCACATTACCTGTGTGGGAGAAGCTCTAACTCTTCCTCGTCACAGGAGATAGTTTACTTGACAAGCTGAAGTACGCTGTTCTGAAACGTGCAGAATTTCAAGACGCTCTGGAGCAACTCGCTGGAAGTATCGCTGTTGATCATGTGAGCAAGCTGTCAGAGTGGCAGAAGCAAGTCCTAGACTGGGAAACTGATCGAACGAGAACGAATCCATATGAACACAAGGGAGGAAGTACGTCTTGCAATGCGAGCGAGATTTTGAATAATCGCTGATAATGCATGACAGCACTCACCATGGCGGCGGTGCAGCTAGAACTGGCAAGGGAAGATACAGACCTCTTACTCCATGGAGACGCTGCCAATGTCCACGAGGATTGTACGATGAGTATGTTTATTAGTATGGGATTGGAAATCGAAGAGCTACAGTATGTTGTTGATGTCTGCTACGTGTACATGCTACTGACACGATCATCGCCAGGCGACGTCTCAAACACAAAAAGGTAGAGAAGGGTCCCCACGCAACGGATAATCAAGAAGCCCGATTAACTGAACGAAGTAATTCGCTCCAGCGGCGAATTGACAACTGGGTGAAGTTACAGCAGTTATTTCTGCCCATGGTTGCTGCAGAGCGAGCAAAGCAACAGACAGATGTGGATACCGTGGTCCCACCAGAGTTATTCGAGCTCATGCTCCCGTCCAAGGTCATCGAAACACTTCCCTGTGATCAAGCGACACTACATATTGAATGGTGACTACGCCTGGCCCAAGCGCATGACGCTCTCAACTCTCTCAGATCTAACCTCCATGCTCGGAGTTTTGTTTGCAAATTCAAAGACAAGAACCTTCGTGGTCAAGGCGCAAACACCCGTGCCCAAAATACTCTTAAAGGGATCAAAGCGCGTATTGACAGGGCTGCGAACAAGTACAATGAAGCTCATGACGCTCTTTCAAACTTAGCCTCTCCCCTCAATGAGACAAGCTGGGCTTCTGTCCTTTGTCCATTGCAAGCCCAAGATATTCGAGGGATGTCTGATCTCCTATGGGGAGAGACAGAAGGCATGCGAAAACTCTCATGGATATGGAGTACACATGGGTCGGTGGATGATATTACGGATGAAACGGGCGCCATTGAGGGCAAGTGAAATTAGCCCACAGAAAGCAGCCTTACTAATTTCCGGGCAGATATTCGTATTGAATGGTGCAAGGCGAGAGCACGCGCTCATCGCTGGACCAAAGAGGTCGACCTACTCCTCGAGGAGATGAAAAGAACGGCAGTGTTTTTCGACTGGGAGGTGGCTTGCTGGCAGAGAAGGGCAGTGGAGTTCACTTCGAATGATCCCTGCCTCCTCGAAGGGTTTCGTGCATATGCACTTCGACAGGCCTCGCTCCGATGTGCACTTGCCGCAAGTTGCCGTATTGCCTGGGCGGATACCATCACGTCAGCGGCATGGGGTGTCCCTTCAAGTTCTTCTGGATCTGCTTAGTGTAGTGGATTACCTACGACATCTTTGATTGATGCGCTTGATGCACCATCAATGATCTTGATGCTGATGTACTCAATATACTGTGGGGAATACAAGTGAGCGTAGATAACTAGGTGATGCATCATGCAAAGGATAACAAAATCAGAGGGAGCGACACTTGCACGAGCATTGATGCATGACGTTGCATCATTGATGCATCAGCAGCAAGTTTCAAGTGTGGCTCAACCATAGGGAACAGCACTGTCGTGATTTTGCATCACACCATGTCGAGGATTACAGTTGGTGATGCATTAATAAGGCAGGGACTGGTGGTTTAGAAAGGTCTTCGTGTGTGCGAATTCTAAAATCATGCCAGCAGTTGTGAATACAGTAGTAGGCTTGATGCTGGTTGCCCAAATCCCCAGATTATGTGATCACTTTTAAATCTGAATATACTGT